>VWZL01005842.1:633635-669201 GCA_013396915.1 Stercorarius parasiticus
AAAAAAAAGGGTGGTTTTCAAACAGTGACTTGCACGGCTGCAGGAATAAAAATGTTTCCCTATTGCAAACCATTTAGAGTCAAAAGTAGACAAAGGGTGCAAAGGAAACCAGGGAGGGAGGGGGGCAAAGCAACGCCATCAAACTGCCAGCCATGATGGAGACTTACTTGTCCAGCGCCACAGCTTGCTCATAGGAACGTTTCGCATTCTCAATGTCTTCAAGGTTTGTCAGAGCAACTGCCAAAGCAAAATGTACACACACAAGCAGATGTTTCACAAGGACTTCATTTTTAGGACAATTCTGAGTGTCATTACATCATAAAATAAGTAGGTGCTCGCATGGTTGTCTGGCCTGCTGCCAGGATTAACCCTACTAATGTAAATTCTGACAAATATTTGTCTCGCTTGATCCCAAAAATGTCCGGTGCTGGAAATCCACAGCCACTCCTTAGGCAACCCAAACCCAAACTCTTACATGTACAAAACCTTTTCTAACGTTTAATTTGGATCTGACTGCAATAGAATCGTAAAATTGCCTAGGTTAGAAGGGACCTTTGAGATCATCTAGTCCAACCGTTGATTTTAATTAAACCTTCCTCTTCACCACAGAGACAGAACAGACTATTCAGACGTTATACTTGTCAGTGACCTACTGGGGAACGGCTTCTTAGTATAGTCTTTATCCAATATTTATTTACTTAGAATCATAGAATCACAGAATGTGTTGGGTTGGAAGGGACCTCTAAAGGACATCTAGTCCAACCCCCCTGCAGTAAGCAGGGACTTCTTCTACGAGATCAGGTTGCTCAGAGCCTCATCAAGCCTGGCCTTGAATGTCTCCAGGGATGGGGCCTCCACCACCTCTCTCGGCAACCTGGGCCAGGAGCTCACCACCCTCATTGGAAAGAACTTCTTCCTAATGTCTAGTCCAAACCTGCCCTGCTCTAGTTTAAAACCATTGCCCCTCGTCCTANTACTTCAGCCCAAACTTTCTGCCTCTATAACGTTGCATCCCCTCAGCTGGCTATCCCCTGGGGCTGGATATCAGAGTGTTGCGTACCTGCCAGGAGCATGTACAGCTCTCCCATCTTGGGCTGGAAGTTGATAGCAGCGCTGAGGAAGTGGAAAGCAGAGGCGTACTGCTGCATTGTGAGGTGGACTAATCCCAAATTGTACAAGATCTTCCAGTCAAAGGGAGACAAGTAGTTTGCCCGCTTCAGACAGCTGATAGCCTTCAAAAAAGGAATAAGCGTGCTGTAACGCAGACCACCCAGGACAGACCTCCTGTCTCTGCCACAAGAGGAATCTTGTTCCTGCATGAAATTAGCTACAGACGAAAAGAAAACCAGACACTTACTGCTACATATTTCTTCTTCCCGAAGAAGCACATCCCGATGTTGTTCCACAGCGGGGGGCTTTCAGGCACAGTGCTGGCTACCACCCTGTATTTGGAGAGGGCAACATCAAAATCTCCATGAGCCTGCATCATGCTGCCAGCCGCCAAGGTAGCCTGTGAGAGAAGACAAGGGACCAGCTGAGGAACTGCGTTTCCCCAAATATAGCAAGAAGACAACAGGACAAAATTAATAAACTAATGCCATCTCAAGAGCAACCATTTAACTTTTTCAGGTGTTTTCTTCTAGGGGCTGCCAGGACCAGCAGTGGGGAGCAGATGGGGACTCTAGAATCTCCCAACGCACAGCAGAAGACAGGGTAAAGAAGGGACTCGAGTCTGTTTCTTCCTGCACCATCTCCATCATAACTGTCTTGGAAATATTGCAACCTGACAAGTGTTTAGAGTATGTTTTGGGGTGACAGTAGCATCTCCTGGAGTCTGAATCTCTGAGAAGATCTAGGCCCTGATAGTTTCTTTTTACCAGCAAGGACAGATAGGAATAGTTCTGGTGCAAGTCAACCGGAAAGTAAAACATACACAAGCAAGACGTATGCAGCAAAGCTAGCCTAGTTCACACCCACTGCCTGATACTGCAAATTAATGGAAATATGCATGGGGAAAAAAAGCAAGTGCTCGCAACACACTATATTTAGACCACACTAGTTAAGTCCCTTATAATGTTTCACAGTGACAAGTAAAATTTATAAGTGTAAAAGTGTTTTCACAACAACATTCAGCTTGCATTCATGTATCATTCGTCAACCCCACATTTTAATACTCTCCATCATTAACATCGTCCAGAAGGAAGAAGAGGCAGAGAGAAATGAGGTAACACGGCTAAAAAAGGAAGCAGTTTCACAGTCAGGAATGAACCCCAGATGCCAAGCTCGGCCTTCCAGACCAGAGCCAAGGAAAAGTCACATTTGTATGCAGCATGTGTATACAGCACAGTTATTAGCAGACGGGAAAATAATACAACGGAATATCACCTGTATCTGTGCTCCCTATCTAGGAGTCACAGGGTCCCAGGAACATCTCTTGGGATTTTTGAAACAATGTCTAGAACATTTTCCTTGCAAAGTAAATACTACGTTTTTTAATTTGTTTGCGACTTCAGATTAAAAACCAAAGGGATCAATTTAACATCCCATATCCTGCCCCCTCCCCTTTTCCTACCTCCACACACATCCAACTCCCTACCCAGGGAAAGGTCCCAGAAATGTATTTTGGAGAAAGCTTTCTGGGCATGATCCTTTCCAGCCTCTCCAGGCTAAGACCCTGGCAAAGCTCGGATCCTGGAATTAGCTTTAAGAGGTGTCTCATCATCATTCAGCTGGTTCGTTTCCACTTCTCATGATACCTTGTAGTTGCCTGGGTCATAAGTAAGCACGTTTCCAAGGTGTTCAAAAGCCTTCTGGTAATCCCCAAGCTGGGAAAAGAAGTAAATAAGCATCAGAAATTCAGGAATAAGGGGGGTTAAGAAGAAGAGCACATACTTTTGGGGCACTAGAATTTCTGGTTCAATTAAAACAAATATTCAGAAAAGAGAATTTTACAGTACTCCCACTACACACACGTTCTTGTTTGATAATTTACAAAACAGATTCTAAAAATTTATTTTGCTGGTCTGGATTCACTGTTCTGACCAAAGCAAAGTTTTCCATATATTTTGTGCTCTGACTTTTCTATACAGGAGCGAGCTCTGGGTTGATACTTCTCTGCTTCATTCCCTCTTCCAGAAAAGAAACTATAAACCGCTACTCTGCACATCCTCAGTTCCCTCACCACAACTTTCTCACTTCCCAGGGCACTCTGTTCATGGGGAAAAGTCTCCCCTTGTCTTCTAACAGACTGCAGTGTTAGTGGGCATGACTGTGTCCAGATATAAGCACACAACTGCTTAGAATCCCTTAAATCCTATTGTTTTCAATTGAGTTATGCCAGAATTGTACCAGTCCAAACAGGATAAAATTCTGGATACTAGCGTCTTTTTTTGGTCACAAAAATGAGTAAGAAGCCCATCTGTCACTCTGACATTTACACCGATGCATCACAGTCCAGCGCCTTCTGTAATTAACAGCAAGTGGGAAAGCTGTAGAAGCATCTTCGAAACTCCTGAAGGTAGGCATGTACCCAGAGAGACACGACAAACAGCGAATGAATCAAAGACCAGAGACCTGGGGGGTTAATTTACAGGGCAAATACTCACACTACTTCTGTCTTACAGATCCCCCTTCCCATGTCGCATTCCCTTCTAAATCTACATGTACCCACTTAAGACATCCAAGGCTCCTATGGATTTCCCTATCTCTGGAGCAAGGCAGTGTCTTTCAAGACCTACATTTTATTCCCTGTATTTCCCTATATTAAGGAAATGCTTAAGGGTCTTTCCAAATCAGCTCTTGGTGCGAGTTTTCTAGCCCATTAGTCCTTTCAGGCAATACTGTCTATTCTTCTTTGCTTGCTCACTCTTTTGGAAGCTTACTTTTGGAATAATCAGACCGTCCTTCCCACAGATTTTACAGACCCAAGTGATAAGCATGCCTTTGTTATTTAAATCGATTCCGATTTTCTTCTGTGGTGCATTAACGCTAACAATTTCATGGCTGCTTTTGTAGGCGAATAACTTGCTAGACTCTTGCTCCAGAAACAAGGTAATGACTAGTCATGTTTTGTTATACTTGGAGGATTTATAACAGAATTAGGGCAGTTGCCAAACAGAATTCCTGGTCTGGCTCAGGTCCAGGAAATAAACTTGATTTTAGCAGCAAAAGGAAAAAAGAAGATAGCAAAAAGCAAGATCTGTCACGTTAAATGCAGTCTTTAGAGAAACGCGTGCAAGTCATAGGAAGGTGGATAGAGATTAACTCAATAAAAAGCCCTTGGTTATTTTGAAAATAATTAAGTTCACATAATAGCGAACAGTCTTCAGTACCTGCAAGTAAAGTAACCCCAGTGTTGTAAGGAGATCTGTGTTTTCTGGAGAAAACCTGTAATACAAAAGCCAGAGAGCTGCGTTGTTTATTAGCCCTTCTAGAACAGGGTCAAAACAGAACATGGAATTACGATGCTACATTATACTAGTATCACTCCAGGAAATTAGCTGTTATTATTAAACACAAATATCGGAACAACTGCCATCATGGGGACCTCCTTTGAACAATATTACACCTAAGCTTTCAAAATGTCTTCTAGATATAAATGAGAAGTCCACACAGCTCTGTAAAATAGATCTGGATGCATAATAAGATAATGTGGTTCTTCTAAGCTTCAAAGAGAGTATGCATCAGCAACCTGGAAATACAAAATGGGATTTTCCATCCTGTCCCATAAACCACCCTGTAAATCCACCCCAAGCCTCGTGGGCCATGTAGGACAGGCAATCCTCTGCATTTCTGATGGATCCTACACACACTCACTGTCAGACTTTTAATTCACCCTATAAAAAGATTACAAACCTGGTTTCACCAACCAGCTGTGGAGTGCTCACCGCAGCTCTGTGCTACGCTGCAGCCCACAGCCCGGAGTGCTCAGAGAAACACTACCTGCTAATGTATCCCTGGCCATACACATTGCTTCATTCAGCACAAAAAAAGCTTGAAAAAGTATGTCCCAAGGGCTTCCAAGTGCTGTACACAACTCCCAATCCTTCACTGCCAGTATGAGGTTCACACAGCAATGTTGTGAACCCTTTTAAAAGCACCCCCTTTCCCAGCAGCTTTTGAAGACATAAATAGGATGAAAGCAACAACCAAAAAGAAAAAGTGGACACACTGTATTTGTGGCCTCACTCACCTTAACAGCAGTACGTTTTCAATTCCTTGCTATCAAGACTTAAGAAATCTAATATGCACACTCACAGTGGCACCTTTACACCTCAACCAGAACAAAACCGCCTGATGGTATATAAACACAGAGGAACAACGGGCTATCCTGGAGCTGGTAACAGCAGGCAAAATGTAATAGGCAGATGAGAACAAAAAAAACAAAAAAGAAAAAAACAGGAGTGAGGAAGAAGGGAGGGCAGGGGGGCACCAAGATAAGAAATATAAACCTGGTAAGACGCTTAGCAAGGATTATTTACGTAATAAACATTCTAGATCAGTCCAAAAGTTTACCCAACCCAATATACTGTCAGACAGCAGTCAAAAGCAGATGTGCAAGGAAACAGCATGTAAAAAGAGCCGGTACAAAATGTAGACCCTGCACTGGCTTGTGGCATGCTCCTGCTTGTCTTTAGCATTTGCCTCCATTACAAAACTCCGTTTTAATAGCATTGGTAAATCAGATGCTCAGGAATGCCCTAAAACAAGATAGATGGCTACTGAGAAACACTGACAGGGTGGGAGAGACTCACTGTGCACCAACCCATCTCTAGCCTGCCTACTCACAGGCTCTCAAACATAAATCACTCCAAGTGAAAACAGCATGTGAAACCCAGCAACTGATTTTTGACAGACAATCAGGGTTAGAGAGACACATGGGGTTACATCTTTTTTGGTAGATAAAACTTTGGGATTGATGAAGTCAGTTTTGGATAGGTTTGCTCCCAGGCATCTCTGTCCATTTGTTTTTCCACTTTTTTTTGGCAGACCTTCAAACAGCTACCTTCTTCCCTGACACATTGTCAGCAGGAGGAGGACTACAGCTGAGAGCCGAGACAGCTGAAGAGCTTGAAAGTGCCAGCTTTGCACAGAGACACTATAATTACCATTAGCTTTTTAGTCATGTCCTCAGTTCAGATCTGGGACACCAATCAAATTTCTCCTGGCACAGGATGGGACGTGGGCAGATAGAGAAAGGGATATATTCTTACTCTACGGCTTTCTTATAGACTTCAATGGCTTTATCCGTCTCCCCCTCCAATAGGTGAATTTTCCCCAGCATCATGTAAGTCAGATCATGTCTGTTGAGCACCAGAGCATTGTTGAGCTGGTCTCGTGCCTAAACACACAACCACAGAGAATAAAAAAAAAAAAAAAGTGATTACAGAGTCCTCAGTGAAGCAATAGCCCAAGAGCAATCCCCAGCTGCTAGTGAAAGGGAACAGCTAACACCCCCTGAGCTTGGAGAACCCTGCTAGCAAAACCCAGCCCAGCTAATTGTTGAAACGAGTTCTGCATCAGGAGCCATGTGCTTTTAGGGACAGAAAAAGGCAACGTGGCGTGCTTCGAGCCAAGAGAAGACGCAATGACCTCCCAAGGAGGAGAGAAGCATGGGCCTGTTCCTGCATTTGAATTTGTTTGGTTTGAGGGAATCTCCGGATTTGTCAGGTTAACAGGTACATTACAGTTTACTCTTCACTAAAATGCGTATTCCAGCAAAGAGCACGGATTGCCAAGTAAACAAGAGGGGTGAATCAGCTCTTGTCAGGCACACACCAATCCCCTCCAACAGGAGACACTTGGAAGCATGTCTTCCTCTTACTTCCTCAGGCCCAGCCAGCAGGACAGAAAAGTACGTTCACTGTCTCTGAACACATGATACATTAGAAAGAGAAATGCTGACACAGTAATGGAATTCTGCAATACGAGATATCTATTACCAGCAACTACTGAAGAGACAGCCATCCCCAAGGGCTTCGTTATATTTCAGACATCCTCATGGAAGTATTGCTGCCCAGGGTGACTAGTACATCTCAGACTTACAGAGAAGCTGAGAAGTCATCAGGTTCCAGTTTGGAAGGCGTTACTGCAGACAACAAAGCCCAAGTATGAACTCCAGAGCTTCTTGCTTTACAGCCATGCCTCGATCAGGGAACGCAGCAGGGGTTTGCTGCAAGGACCACAGCATCCCACCAGAAAGAGCAGCAGGGAGCGGTTGGGCCAAAGTGGGAACAAAAGTTTTCTAAAAATGCTGGTTTTTCCTTTACAAAGTGACCCCAGAGGATCAGAGACAGCTCAGTGCTCACCATGAGCACCTAGGGCAGGGTTAAGTGAAGAGCTGGATATGGTGTGCTCAGACCTGGGAACAAAACTCCATTTCAGGCTTCCAAGAAGTTCTTTATTAGCTACAAAGCTAATGAAGTTAGTGCTCCCCACAGTGCAGCTATGCTCTTTTGTGACTTTTGCTTCAGGCTTGGTGGAGCTTCAGACACAGGATCAAATAAATCCTCTCCATGGAGGAAAAAAGGTGCCTGCTGCACCTCCAGCAAACCAACCCCGTAACTCTTCTCACTGAATCCTGCCAGACCCAAGGGGAGGCAAGTTTTCCTTTCTAAACTCTCTGCACGAGGTGCATCAGTCTGAGCTGTATGCTGGGGAAATGGTTTCGGTCTTCACCATCATGCTTCTCTTTCTTCAAGAAGATGGAACTGGCATGCTGTACGGCTTGCTGCTCCTCACAAAACCAGCAGTGTTTACGGTTCTGGTTTTAAAAGGCTCGGAAAGAGAAGCAGCTCTTGTTGGAGCACAGCTGTTTTTCTGTCTAGTTTGAGGCGGCTCTTTGAGGTTTCTCAAACATTCCCTTTAAAACCAGAAATGCTCTCTGAAAAATCCTAGTTCAGAAACAGCCTCCTGGCCAGCAACAAGGCTCACCTCAGTGTCACTCTGATCCAACTTTGCTATCTTGCGGCCGACTCAAAGTAATTCAACATGCAAATGGGAACAGAGGCAACTCACAAACTTTTGCTCCCAGAAACAAACGCTGAAGCTAAAAACGTTCCTTAATACCTATCACTGCAAATGACCCACTTCAAACTACCAGCGAGAGTGAAATTTCTGGGAACGCTGCTTCCCATTTGTCAGGCAGATAAGAAGAGTATTTGCATTACCTTGTTGAAGTGTTTCAGGTACATGTAGCACACACCGAGGTTGTGGCTGATTTCCTGTAAAAAAACACAACAAAACCCCCAAAATCAAATCAGCATGAGGTTTGAGACACATGCTACCCAATCTGTCAGTGCTAACAGTCATCGCTGAGCTGGACAGGGAGACCCCTGTGCCTGCCCACACCCTTCTGGCTTTGTACATCAAGTAAATCTATACATTCAAGTTGCTTCAGGAACCTGCAGAGTTTAAGTGTGATTGTACACAGAAGACTAGAGGCCACCGACATAGAAACGCGGAAACGGTGATGGTCTCTTTGAAGAAGAAGGAGCAAAGACTGGTTTCTTCACTGAGATGTGATTCAGTTCCCAGGGAGATCTCTGAAGCTAGGTAAGTTGGCTTCTGGGTGACTCTCAATCTAGATGTATGCTAGGGTATGCAAAAGGCTGCACCCAGCTTAACAAAATTTGACGATGTGCCTAATTTTCCAAAATAGAAGTTGAGCACCAGAAGGGCTGACATCCCTCTGGCATCTTAAACAATTTTGTACCAGAGTAGGAAGATCCCTTAGGGATCCTAACCACTCTGGTGACACTGTGGGGAAGAATCATGCCTCTAATTCATCGCCAGTACTTTAACAGACAAGCTACTTGCCACCTTCCCCACCCTGGCACATTTTGTGGAGCTGAAAAGCAAGGTCCACTTGTTCCTCGTTTCTATTCTGGTGAGCATTTCACTGCTTCATCAGTTTAGGACAGCCTTGACCTTTAAGAGGAAACTCTCTTATTTCCCCATCAACCCTCTTAGAATGATATTCTCCTCCACACAGTCTCTCCAGTTGTGGAGAACAGTAATGAATCAGTAACTCCTGGTTACTGCAGCTCGCAGAATGAGACAGCGCAAGGGAAGAGCACAGGCTGGCTCCACTTCCAGCACTGAGCCCGGTGTGCGAAATAGGTAATCAAAATACTCGCTGAACCCTGCCTGCTGTGGCTGTAAATAAGGTTTTTAGGCATGCCAAGCACAGGTAGCCTGGTTAGCTAAGGGAATGCATACTTGAAAGTAAGACCCACGGTATAAAAGGTTTCTGAGCTGTCTGGCACAGGATAAGTTGAATAATACCAAACGTATCCTTATATCAAGTCTGAATTTGAGATGTACTGAGCAGCAGAAGTACGGCTACGGCTAAAGCCAGCAAGTGCCTGATGTCTTAGGGAATGAGATCACATGCAGCAAGTCTATCTTAGAAACAACACTTCTGCAGGCAAAACACTCACCTGCAGAAGGCTGCCCCCAGCTAACAGCAAGCCATGTCCTCTCTCCTCTCACCCACTGTCACACGTATCCCTTTGCAGTGCTCTTCCTTCACTTTCTGACTTCTTGTATAGAACACCTAATTTAATTATTGCTCCTGTAGCTCCCAGACTAAGTTTTGCCAAAACAGGTAATGCTTGGTAGGTAACAAGCCACCCTCTCAGCTAGTTTGAGGGTAAACTTTTTCAATGGTGTTTTGCATTACAAAAAGACTCCCAATTACTCGAGCAAGTTTTAATAACTGAGGGTTTCCAAACAGGGAGCTACTTCCCATATTTTCCTTAATGTAATTTAGCTGTTTGTACTTTACACAGCTATGTTAATACTAACATTTTGCAAAGCTCAAACATGTTGCTCGATTCTGTGTGCCCCGAGACCAGATGTGAGATTTTGCAGGCAGAAATGTTGCCTTGCTCCTGTGATCCCAGCCAGACGCTGCAGAGGCCTGTCCGTGCTAAAAGGCAACGTCTCTCAGCCCTGCAGCTCCTCCTCTGCTCAGAGTGCAGGCAGCAGCAACTCACCTCTGCCAGGAACAAGTTCGCAGCCGTTTTCATAAAACTGCAGAAACATCTGCACACTGCAATAATCTGCAAGTCACTGAAACACTTACCCAGTCCTTTTCATCGAGTTTGGCTGCTTCATTGTACACTTCAATGGCTGCCTTGTGTTTCCCCAAAAGAAACCTGTGAAAGCATTTCAATTTTTATTTTTTCTTGTTCTGAAACCCTGCTGTGCAACGACTATCACCTTTGCCAGTGAGAAATGACGCTATTTGCTAGTTCTGCAGAGACCTGTGTGAGAAGCCCTGAGAAGTTTACAATCTCAGCGATATTACAGCCTGAGCACTGCTCCCTTTCAGGGCCAAGGTCATCAATCCTGCGAGATGCTGAGGCACTCCCTGACGTTACTGGAGATGCAAGGAGTGAATTCGCAGGCTCTGCAGTCTGCCTTTGTCTCAAAGGAAAAAGAGAGGTGATGTAACCGGGCACCCAGAGACAGAAAGGGGTCCGCAGGGCAAGTTTACACAGCTCAAGTCAGCACCCTAAGCTCTGGAGCTAGAGATCAGCGTGTTACCTCTCTGCTTACAGCACAAAGAAAAAGAAAATACAATGGCAGACAGGCAGATAATAGAGATTCAGCTTTTAAGGGTAGCCTACGCTTCTGGAAGCCAATTCAAGTGTTGATAAGGAGGAATGTTTGGACTTCGGCAGCCTGGGATTTCACTTGATGCCTGGGAGAAAAACAAAACATGGAAGGTCCTGGGTGGCACATCAAAGAGAAACAATAAAACACCACTCACAGCGATCGTGCCACCTGCTTGAGGTTGTCAGCGCTCCGAGGGTTCAGAATGGAACATGTCTGAAAAAGTTCAAGAGATTCTTGAATTTTCCCCTCCAAGCGAAATATCAAAGCTGTAAGACAGCATATACCAGGCAAATTAGTCCATTACCTGCAGGAAAAACGCGCCTCTCTGACAGCAGGGAAAGAAGGGGGAGCACAGATAGATTAAAACAACACTTATTTGGTCTTTCCCCTCCTGCAGCAACCTCAGGCAGAAGCTGTGTCTGAGGGCAGAATGACAACGCATGCAAAGGACTTGTGCTTCCTTGGAAAAATTCCTGTTCTTTAGAGCAAAGGCAGCTTTAAACCCTGGCAAATTGCTCATTAAGACACAGTCTGGATTTCCGCCCTCCTGCCCCAGCTTCTACAGGCTGTTGTATGTTCTTGGCCAACAAATTTCTGCTGTTCCCCATCACAACACTTTGAATTGCAATGCCAAGTTTTGGGCACGTTTTTTAGGGGACAGAGGGCAGGACAAGAGGAAGATCATGCTTAAAGCAAAGAGGAATACAACAGTCACCTGTGGCAGACAGCTCTAACAGAAAACAGGCATCTGTGATACAATCAAACACACAACCCAAGCACACGCCAACACACTGATGGCCAAGAGCCCACAGTCCAAGGAGGAACCGGTGACAAACTCATCGATACGGAGAAAACAGAAAATCTAATCTGCCCATCCATGTGAAAATCCCAAACTTCTAAACCAGACCCGGCAAGTAGAAAAAAAGCCAACTTTTTTTTTATATATATATAAATTTTATATGTTTCTATCATCTTTTCCCCTTCTTATCATTCACTGAATCTCAAATCAGAAGTAACTTGCTTTAACAAAATTAAGACTTTTGGAGGCCTCTTGTGACATACCTTGAACGTAGACTGCGTATTCACACAGCCCATGAGACTCCTGGAGCTGCTCTTTGATGACAGCCTGAAATGAGAAAGTGCAGTGAGTACATACCAAACGCGGACTCCCTCACCGAAACTGGTTCACTATTACCCCATTCCTAAACTGCAGCATGACAACTTTCAGAAGAATATAAACCCTTCAAATATTTTAATAAAGGCAGTCCCTATGGAAGAAAATCGATTTCTGACTGACCAAATACTTTCTTCAACCTTGATTTGGGGAATTTTTTCTATGTGCTACATACACTTGTGCTGTAGCAGAATGCCCTAAAATAACTTGAATTCAACCATCATGCAACACGTTGATGGACACAGTTCTACCTTTTGTGATCATAAAGGTGGTATCACACAGGACACGACAACTACAACATTCATTTAATCAGAATTTGTGCTTGCAAAAGTCAGTATTAATACAGAATTTGTGGCTAGTTACTGCAATATACTATATTAAAATGCTGTAAGAGTGGCAAGCTGTCATTATTTTAACAGAGCTAATGACAGATATTCAGTTTCTGTTACAGAAACCACAACCCCACGTATAATATAAAGGCACTGGACTGCGGCTGGGACAGCTACAAGAGCACACAGGAGAGTGCAAGCTCCTCACCGTGTGTGAAGAGCACTGTGCCAGGAATACTGTAGCCCTTTTAGTATTTCTCCGTTCGTTCCTATTACCAAAGATAATTAGATATTACCTGGGGAAAATGCCACAAGGAATCTCTGAAAGCATTCTCTGCTGATAAGGGTATCTACTCTAGGCTCTTTGTGAAGAAATAAATTGAATAAGAGCAACTGCAGCTGAGTCAATGAAAGCCAAATGAACAAATGATGAGTACATGGGAAAAGGAAGGGGAAAAAAAACTGATGAAAATGTAAATTCTTGCTGGCTGCATTCATGCAGCTGACCGTTTGGGGTGCGGGTGCACCTTGCCTATCTTCCATAGTCACACATGACCCGAAATTATAGAACTGGTTGAAAAGACTGACCTTTGGGAGGATGAGCACTATGCCTATGAACCAAGAGCATCATTTCTGCTCTGAGACTCCTCTTTTGTTTGGAAGTGGAAGAGACAAGGGGGGAACGAAATATTTGTGGGCTAACAATAAGCTGGTGCTCATCTGGCACTTCTGTCAAGTGTATGATCAGTACCAGCATCCCCTGCCTCTGTGATGAATATAAATGAAGGACCTGAAAACAAGGAGGAAACCTGAACCTCCAATATAGCACATAGAAGGAAAGTGGGGTGCAGGCAAGGAAGGTTATTATTGAGAATCCTCACTCGTAAAAAGAAAACTAAAGACAGGAAAGAAAAGGAAGAACAAGTCCAGGCTGCTCTTCCCCTCTGATCTGTATCTGGTAATATATCTATATTATATTCTGTACCAAGTACATTATTATGTGACACTCAGCTTAGACATAACCAAGCATCTCCTGAATACAGATACTCTGTATTGCACTATCTACATAAAACTGGTTTCTCAGAGCAAGAGAGGGCAACAGAGAGCTATCTTTTAGAGAGATCTGATTAATTCTATAAGCCCTAAAAAATCCCATGGCAAAAGGCCTTGAGCTGAGAAAAATGATCCGTAATCCCAGCTTTCCCTCCCAAGTTTATTTAACTCGCCGACAGAATTTAGACATACTGGCAGGAGACCAACCAGCACGAGCAATTTTAATTAATTAAAAGCATCTGGTAATTTTAATAACTCCTTCCTCGCACATAACAGAAGCGGAAGATTTCTGTTGTGAAAAAGCGGTTAGGGGGCAGGGCTGGAATTGATGCTGCAAGCAGAAACCAGTTTGTTCACTTTGCATGCGAAGAGCGAGAGCTGAGTGATGCTCAGTGCTTAGCAGGGCCTGTCCCCCGGCTCCCCCCACCCCTCTCTGCCTGTGCCATTGCAGGGGACGCTGCAGCCTCAGGGGATCTTTGCCTTGCACCTTGCTGGGTAGGGGGAGAGGCGAATCAAGCAGCCAGCATTATTAATCTCTCGCAGGAACGAGCAGCAAAATTCATCAAAAGCTTGGCAACACCAAAACACACACAGGAGCAGCACTGTCAGGGTTAAAATCAATTTATATGCTTTCACTTTGGGGAGCTAATGTTGGCAAACAAACAGTTTTTTCTTGGCCTTTTACATCATTGAAAAATATGGGAGCTTTCAAAATCATGTTAGAGAGGAGGCATTTCAAAGCACCGAGTGGGAAAGAGGGTCTAGCAAGATTCAGACCACAATTAATAGCATCACAGGTCACTCGTTTCTTAGCTGAGTCTTAAAAGAAAACTGGACTTTAATGATGCCCAAACTATACTAATTCAAGGAGTTTACAGCAATTTAAGCCACTGGGGATACTGTCAATACCTTTTTCAGTTTTGAAGGTATTATCCCCAAACAGCATGTTTGGGAATGTCTGTGCTTATCACATATAAGGACAAAGACCTGGGGCATCCAGGTTAGACCCACAACCCCACGTAACACCAGCAGAGAGAGACCGAGATGATCAGAGGGCAGCTCAGCCCACCTAAGATCTGAATCGCCTTTTGGAAGTGCCTAGCAGTCCCCAGTGAGGAGTTCCTAAGGTTTCTATCTTCTCTGGGACAAAGCCAGGCCTCTGAGCACACATCCATCTCATCTGGGCGAAAGGATGGTAGATGATTTAACCCGCTGTGGTCTGGTGCCAAACTCTGCCAACTTTACTGCAAAAACCCTACTTTGTGAGCAAAAGGCTTTGCTGCCTTTGACAGCTATTGCAGAGCTGGCCTGCCAAGGAAAAGAGCATTAGCTGTCTTCTCTCAATTTTTTCCCCCTATTTTGCTTACTTCCATGACTGATGAAAACGTGGAGAAGTCAATGTTGCCATTATGTCATCCACTTGGTTGTTTTCTTTGTTTTCCTGAGCTGTACATCTTTTCTGCGCTCTGTGATTCTACATCGCATCACAGCAACAGTAAAAGTACACAATTAGAGACCAAAAAAATGCAGTCAGATCAGCATAAAAGGGAAACAATTTTCCATTTAGATTTCTAGTCCAACTTTTATTTATATCTATTTAAACCAAGATCTGAGAGGAAATCGCTCTGCTGATGATACAACCCTCCAGCTCCATTAATTAAGAGCTAAATGAATTTCCTCTAGCCTGCCACTTTCCTAAGCACCCCCAGGAGTTCTCCAGCAGCGAGAGACAAGTCCTGACCAACCCTGCTGTTGCAGAAGGAAAAATGTCTTTTCAGATCTTCTTTGCACATGACAGAAACAGAAAAGCAACTCTTATTACCCTCCTCCTGCCCACTGGCACATGATCTTCGATAGCTTGTGTTCATTTTGTCAGGAAAACACACCATTTAATAGATTCGCTATTTCCTTAGTCCACTTACCGCTCTAATCCCAAATCAAACAACCAATTCCAAGCCAGACACCAAATGCAGGAGAAATGAAAGGGTGCAACATATCACATGTAAAATGAAAGAACTGTGTCCAAGGGTAACCAAGATCTTTTTTTTTAGACTTGGTAGTAATGTTTTACTCAACTGAAGTGTTTTTCACAGCATCTCTATAGTACCATCGAGAGACCTGCACTATGGAACTGCATTATTATCAGTTTGGAAGATGCTATTCATCACTTGGAACAAGAGAGGTTTGCAATTCTTTCAATTTTTCCACTCCCAAAGACATACTGAGCTCACAGAGTGCTCCAGAGAACTGCACGCATGAATCCTGAAGGTAGGCAACGACTTGAGAACGTTAAAGTTATTTTACTTGTATTTTCTCCTGGTCCTCTTATTCCAAAAGAAGTCAGGAAACAGGTTGGTTTGAAAACTGGTATGAAAACTATCGTTCCATAATGTTAGTAAAATACCTCCTAATGTAAATTCTCAAAAGCAGCTCTTACCTTACACTCGTCATAGTCTCTGCGAACATACAGCAGATAAATCAACCAGTTTTTCCTCTCTAGGATGGGTAACTCAGGCGCTACATGTGAAATAGGAACAGAATACAGGAAATCAGAGTGATCATCAGAGAAACCGGGCACAGCACAGAGATGTTCTCAACCACCCGATCTGCAAGCACAACTAATTCCAGAACTGCAACTGCACTGGGCAGTGCAATTAATCATTTGACTTGAAGCCTGGAATGTGGACGTACAACCAGTTTCCAGTTTCATTTTACTTCTCAAAATGATGGATAAAACGTGTTGTTCAAGACAGACGCTAAATAAGACCTCTTAGCAGAAAACCACCAGCTCAAAAGACTTGAGGCATCAGCTCCTTCTGGAGCAGTTACTGGAGCAAACAGCTCCAAGCACCAACTACGCACACATTTTAATTCATTTTTTAATTAATGCTGGTCTGATTAAATTGGTTCTTCCAAATACACAAGAAGCAGCTTGGGGGAAACGAGCTGGATTCACATTTTGGAACTAGGACAGAAGAATAAGAGGTCTTCAAAATAAATTTCTGGGAGTGAATGAGAAGGAAACGGGCAATACACACAAAAAGAGATTTGTTGCTGGTCTGAAGGTGTGAATAATTTAAAGAGGTCAAACTTAGTTCTTTGAAACTGTGAAGGGACTATGAAACATCACAGGTCTGAGATACTGTGAAGCTACTGGTAGAAAAACATATTTGATGCAGTGGAGGAGAAAGACTTCTGCTCCGGCATTTCAATCCTAAGCAGCTTGCAGCAGTAATTATGGCAAATCACGAATGGATGTTGCTTAGTGATATTCACGTTGGGTTTAAAAGTTTAACACACTGCTGTGCATTTCATTAAGGCTTGAAATGTATTGCGTGTTACTCATTTCTACAATTCAGATGCCGGTAGCTGAGAGGTAACCATAGCAACTGGCAAAAAAGCTATCTGTTTGCAAGTCAATATTATGACAGAAGTGCAGAAGCAAAGCAAGGCGAGGGCAATCGCAGGAGCTGGGGCAGTGGCGAGGACAATACAGCACCAGGCCACCTTCTCTCAGCCCAGCACGGACCCCCTGCCACCGATGGAGAGACAGGCTCAGCTTCCAGCACCCCAGAACAGAAGGTGCTATTCGAAGTGGTCCGCAGTCCCCACTGCCAGCTGGCAGCACGGGTCACGATCGGATGTAAGAAAGAAGAAACTCTGCAGCTGGAAGGACTGAATCATGTCGGGAGACATTATTGGTGCAAAGTGTTATTATCTTTTAGAAACGCTGAGCTTTAATCATGCGAGGACTGCACCTGCGGCTAGCAGCAAACACTTCTCTCAAGCATACCAGGCTCTCCCCCACAATTCACACCAAGTCTAGTATCACTGAGAGCACTTAAAAATAACTAGAATTCCTTCTGCTGATGAAAAAAAATATTGTCAAGCCGTTCTGGTCTTGGTTAGTTTTCCTTTTTTTAAATTATAGAATAACCAACCAGGTTTTATGCTAAGATCGAGCGGAGATCTAAGGGTACACACCAGCAATTTAAGGTCAAATGCCTTATACAAAAGGTTCAACTACCCTAAAAACAATTAGAAAAATCACAGTCCAAACAAAAAAGTAATCGAAACAAGCTAAGCTTACAGAAATGCACAGATCAAGGATCCAAATGCTCTCAAATTCTGGTTTACTGTGGGATATCTGGGTCTTTGTAACTAAGGCTTTTTAATATACATGTTCTCAGATCCGATTGATTTCTGATGACTTCATGTTTTCCATTTGTCCTTCTTACAGTGAAACCATGAGGGGAAGACTTAAGAGGCTGCCTAAATAGCTACAAATTTATTGAAAAAACACTATTTCATAAAGAGTCTGGAGGGCTGCTGTTCTGAAGCCCGTTGAGAGGTTACCCAATTCATTAACAGATTTGTAATGACTTCCCTGTGTAATTTATTACAGGTGCCAGGGTTTGACAGAACTTTCTTTTCCGAGAAACGCAGCACTTGGGGATGCTAGAAGTGAACCACAGAAAGCAGCCAGACTTGGGTGCTCTTCCCGCGAGTGTCCCCTGGTGCCACTATCCGATACAATATACTGAACCAGACGTGTGTCTTGGGCACTTCATGCTTTCTTTCGTAAACATGGATTTAAGCGTAGACATTGCAAACTCTATTTAACCATAAGGATTTTTATTGCAGTCAAAACTAAAGTACACTTTGCCATTTTGCGCCCACTAATACAGTTTAAAATTAAAAAAACCTGCATCATTGCATACAATGAAAACTATCTTACATAGAGATTAATCAGAAGACGCTCCAGACATACTCCATCTGGTCTCCAACCATCTGCAGTGCATGCCTTACTGGGAGGTTAAAAAGAAATAGAGAGTACCTTTAAAGGTTAAAATATACAGAAAAGCTACCTGGCTGGGGTACGTTGACAGCTGAGATGGGAAAGACTAAAATATGTTAGATCCTACACGAATGGTTTGGGCTAAGCTTAGAAAATCGTACATCAGTGAGCGGATGGAAGATCAGTTGTTTAATTCCTGAAGGAAAGAGCTTTTTCACACTTTTAAGACCAGAGGGACATTACACTCCACTCCCACGCGACGGAAACGCCTGCTGAGAACAGGGTTGGGAAGGAAGAAATGCTGAACGTCAGAGTGAGTGCCCAGCAGAGTATCGAGCTGTAAAAGAAAAAGGTAAAACAGACACCAACCGCCTTCTGGGTCTGAGCCTGCAAAAACCCAGAGGAGTTACCTGAGAGAGCTGGGCTGGAGAGAAAACAAAGAAATCAAAACACACCATGAGACACAGAAGCGAACAGCATTCACATCTGCAGAGATAAAATAGTTCTGCTTCCCTTGGCGATACGCTGAGCTAAGGAAAACTATGTAGAATTGGGAAAATACATGGAGTTTTTACTCTTCTAAAACTCATTTGGAAATAGCAACAAGCCTAGTTGAGGAGCCATTACCCTCCTTTTTTCTTTTCTTTTTCCCTAAGACAAGCAAATTGAAAAAAGGCAAACAATTCTGATGTCTTTTGAAAAAGACGTGTAGATTAATTTATTTAACTGACTCTTATATCTGAATACAAAGCAAACACAAAGATTCACAGAAGAAAGTTGATAGACTCCTGAATCTATTCCAGAAAGAAAATATGAACAGTTTGACCCCTTCTCGGAAGAAATCCGACATAAACACCCTGAACCAAAGCTGGTGTGGATCCCACAGAGGACTGAGAAGAGAGGAAGGGTATAGAAATTGTGAGAAAATTAATAAATTTGACACAGGAACACGCCTGATCAACAGGAAAAAAAGGGCTGGGGATAGTAAAGGATTATTACCAGAATCTATTCAGATGCAGAAAGAAGTAATGCAAATTATTTATACATCTCTCCAGAGCTACAACCATCTCAGTCTGCATTTCTGTCTTCCCAGGGAAGCAGTGAGATACCTACTCCCGGTACATTTATCTCCCTTAGGTTTGCTCCCCCAGCCTGCTGCTAAGGGCCATGTCCCAGTGGAAAGGGTCACTGCATTTTTCTGGAGAAGAGGGAAATACAAATCCCTGTCTATCTGGGACTCTACAGAAAGGGAATAAAACATTCTGTACTTTCTGAAAGGACACGATTCAATCATTGCTGGTCCTGATATCCATTTATTTTTTCCAAGTTTAATACTTATCCACAGAATGCCTAAAAAAAACCCCACACAGATGATGCGTGTATCTCAGCTCTTGAAGAGTGACGTCTGGCTGGACCCGGCCATGGGGGCTGCTACGAGGGGCAGGAGAACAGAAAGAAGGACCATCAGCACGCCTTGATCTTCTCAAGTACAAGAATAATCGGGAAGAGTGGAGGGTCCATATGGCATCTAACGGTTTGCAATCTCACACTAATTAGAGCTGGGAACACACAGTGCCACAACCGGTCGCTCAGAAGGTTTCTGCATGGGGAAAGGCCACTGAATTTGGCCTCGCCAGGAGGAGCTGAGCACATTCATCAAGTCCTTCTGGCTGCCCACATTGCAATTTTCCACCTTCTTCAACATATGGACCTTCAGAAGGTCCTCATAGGTAGCTAATACAGCTTATGTCAAAACGCGCATTTCTTTGTCACCTTTCACAGAGCCCTCGCAAATAACCCAGGCACTGCAGGGATGCAGGGACTACAGCTTAGAAAATAGTCATTTATACCATTCTAGCAGTGGAAAAAAAGCCCATTATTTTCTGTAAATCAATCTGCTCGAGGGCCAGTCTAAGAAAATGCAGTTATCCAAAAACTTGGTATCTAGAGTGAAAAGGGTTTATAACTTGCATAATTATCTTTTGGCCTCTCTTTTCTGGGATTACAAAAGTCTAGTCTCATTAAGCAACTGCGACAGGGCAGCAGGCACCAAATATATGATTAAATACCTCAGTCGAGAGACATGCCAGTGTCTTTGAAGTGTTTTGACTGAATTCAAAAGGGAATCCATCTGATCCCCCAGCTTTCTCGGTGGCCAGTGATTGATTGCACAACCCACTTCCAGCAATGTGATTTTTCTTTCTGACAATGCTCCTTTAAGGAAGCCACTGGAGCGGAAACCCCAACTGAATCAGAGTAAGATCATCAGGTTTGTATCTGTGCTGCGCTATCATCACTCTTCGCTTTATTCATCCTCTTACAGATTTTCTCAAAGGACTGGGGGAAAAAAAAAACATAATCAGAGTTATTCCCTTTTCTGTAAACCTCCCTAGGAAATTATTTTCTGCTTGCATCTTCATATTAGGTAATTATAGCTTAGATATGAGCTATCAAATAGTGGGTTTTAGATTTAATAAAAAGGTTTTGAAATTGCTGTACTGTAAATAGAGAGGAGGGGAAAAAAAAAAAGCCCCAGAAGGCTCCTATCAGATTTCATGGGGGAAATGATTGCTAAAGCACCGTCCATCCTCTTCAAGAAACTGCCAGGCGCAAAGAGACCACTTTTGTTGTGGGCACAACCGCAGTAAAGTGCATTTCAACATAACTGCACAACTGTAGCAATTGGGCAGTTTTTCACGTCTTCTCCCGCGTGCAGACTGTCAGCTGCCTGGAGCACCCTAGCACCCTTTCTCTGCAAAGCACACATCAGCTGTGGCTCCCCGACATGGAGAAGGAGCTCAAGGACACATTTTAGTCTCATCAGACTGAAAAAAACAGATCAGAGCCCCAGCTCTTCTTCCACCCTGGCTTACTGGAAAGAGTCTGAGCCCCAGCTCACTCCCCATCACTCCAGTTTTGCCACCCGACCTGCGGTGAACGGAGCAAGAGCAGCAAGAAAAGCCTGGAGGAGAAGCAGAGAAACAAAAGACTCAAGAAAAACAGACCAAAATCCATAACAAGCTAAACCACATGTAACATACAGCGCAAGGAGAGGGCAGAAAAATCTTCAGAAAAGTAACTAAATGAAAGTATTTTATTTTTTTTATTCTGCAGTAGCCCTACGAATCATAGTCCAAACCCATTGGGGCAGGTACCAGTATGTGGGTAAGATTATCCAAAAGGCCAAATTTGGATCCTGACTCAACTATCCCTTTCCAAATCCCAATTAAAAATCGCATGTTGTAAAACAGCATTCAAGCACACGGGTATTTCCAAAGTTAATAAACACCGAGGCAATGTCTCAAGTCTTTTTGCTATTAAGAGAGCTGCACCAAAGAAGAATTTGGTAAGGTGCATCTTGCTCTGAAGAAATGCGTGTGCGAAGCTTTGCTGTGGCAAAGCCACAAGGGAGCCAGGTTATCATCCCCCATCATTGGGCAAGGCTCGCTCTAACGCACAGAAGCAGGATTGATCTTTGCGATTTGAGATTCATTTCCCATTTTAAAGTAATTCCGGTCATCGGCTTAACTCACAACAGCATAAAGAGAATTAACCTGCTACTGGAGGAGACTGTCCAAATCTGAGAGGCAACACATGGAAGTATTTCAAGAGCAACATCCACCCCGTCCCTCAATTCCCAACTCAGCCTCCTGGAGACATTTGCTGACATTATTGCCAAGGTAACAATTATTCCCAATTATCCTCCCCACCTTGGGGAAGGTTTAATGTCGGGCATAGCTGTGGTTACAGCCCAAAATGAAGCTTGGTGCTCTCACAACTGTGTTAAATAAACATGGATAGGGAGGGAAAGGCGAGGATGAAACCAGCTGTGCATATCTCCTCTTTGCCTTGAGCTTCACAAGCTGCCAACATGAGGAATTCCGCTACTGTTTGTAAAATAGGTGCGAGAGAGGTAACGCATATCTTCTAAACAAAAATAATGTTAAAATAATAAGGCACAGACTCAAATAGCTACTATAACACAACATACCACTGCCAGGGAATTTTATTTTCCAAAAATAAGGTATGAATAATGGATAGAAAGCATTTTTAAGTTCTACTGTAAGGTTTTTAGATTTAAAAATAACAGACTGCCTTGGTATCAGAGGAGCATCCTACAAACTCCTAGCTAGGCTTGCGCACAAGCAAATTTAACAAGAAATCGTCTTCCGTACTCAGACACTCAGAGGCTTTTATTGAGACCGTAGCAATATAAATATATTTTAGCTTCGAAAGAGAACTAATACAGGAACATTGCTCTTCCTACGCCCAGATCCACCCTTGGACTTTGAAAACTGCATAAATAGAGACATAATGTATTCAAAACTCAGTAACGATGAAAAATCACCGCCCAGAAGAGGTTGTTTATGCTGTATTTCACTCATCGCATGTGAGTATACACATGCGTATATATGTGAGAATACAGATGTTTGTGTACACAAAAACCTGTAAAATGGATATAAACAGCAGAAAAAAAGGAGAGCGCCCTTTACTGTAGCCATTCCCTCTGTTTAATCCCCTTTCCTCTGTTTTTCCTTTTGCAAATTGCTGCTGAAACACCTTTAAATCAAACAATAAACCCGTATGGTTCCTCATTATTTACAGTCAGCTGGGGTTAATAAAACTCATCATATACAATTCTAGTGCTGGCAAGAAAGCCATAATTCATAGCTGTGATCTTACTATGGTGTATTAACAGCTTCACAATGCGCAGAGAAAATTGGGGAGGCGGCTGAAAAACAGCAGCATGTTTAAACAAAAAAGCAACATTTCTGACTCTACACCTCCCCCTGCAGGAAAATTAGCCCAAGCTATATGGAAGAGATGAAAATTGTATCTCAAAGCTGATTTATACACCAGGGCCAAGGGGAAAAAAAAAAAAAAAAGGACGTTTTCTCTTGTTAGTTTACACTGCGTAAATCTTAAAGAGTTGCTCTCTCAGACTTCAGTGGTTTTTATGTTTTAAGACGTTTAAAGTTCTGAGTTACTCCAAATAAAAGTGTTTTTATTTACAAGACAAAGATGTACACTGATTATTCAATATAAATGTCTTCTACTATGTGCTGCTCAAGTTTAACCTTAAGGTAAAGCGGAAATATCTGTAAATACATACACACTTGTGACCACTCCAGACTTCCAAGCGCCACAGAGAGGTTCCCAGTGGCAGAACCAGTCTGTTTACTGGGAAATCTCCGTTAGCAATATGAGGTTGGTGAGATACCACTCTGCAATCCTGGCTTCATTCAATGAGAGAAGGGGGAATTAGCCTGATCATTATGACACAAAAAATTTGATTCAAAGCTAACGTTGCTTGATTCAAGCCTAAAATTTGATTCAAGCAAATAAAATTGGTGTGAAATTTAGAAACAAATGTGTACTTTAAATAGGCAATTGAAAAAGCATAATCATTATTTGCTTAAAAAAAATTAAAACTTTAAGTCTGTTTCCTCTGCACAAGCCAATTTTGACCATCAGCGCTGGCTGCTGAGCAGAGACACGTGCTCTGAACAGAAGAAAAACAAGGATCTGAAAGAGCTTTTCCTATTTTTGCTTTTAAGCACAAGCCAATCTAGAAAAAAACTGGTTGATTGGCACAACAGTTCTCAAATCCCTGAGGATGCAGACTCTACTCTTGGACATATTCAAGAATCCTACCCTTGGCAGAGCACCCCAACTGTTCTCTGCTCCATTTAATCCATTTTCTTTCCTGCTTGATGCCTTGTGCTCAATAACCTGGAAGGCAAGAAGGAGACCGAGCTCCCTCCGGGTGTCTGTTGCCAACGCTGTTCCTACGTAAAGGAGGTAGAGTACACCATCACAGAGGGCTTCTGAATAAAATGGCTTATAAATAGCACGGGAGGCCTGAGACTGCCCACTGTCTCCTCCCACAGCAAAGCAGGGATGGAAGATATTTCCCCCCGCAAACGAAGCAACGCTGGCTGCAGGCATTCCCAAAATAACCCGCATAACCAGCTTCTCATTAATTCCAGTATCAGGAGCACGGGTAAGTTTTGGGATTTCCAGTCTAATCCTTCCTTTGGCTTAAATTCTTATGCTTAGTCTTTTTCTGTCTACGGGGTGAGCTCTTTTACACAGAAATTGAAACTAAAATCATTATAAGGCATTTGTAAGAAAAAGCTTTCTTCTTCAAAAGCAAAATAAAATTATAACAAGGAGAGGAGCACAATCCAGCCCTGAGTCTTTGAAACTTCCCACTCAATAAGTAACACCTAGAACTGTCCTCATTTCATCCACTGCCAAAGAAGAATATTATATTAGAAGAATAAATATATAAAAAATATAGAAGTTGGTCTAGCAAACGGTTTAGCACTCCCTACTACAAGACCCTATTTTTTCAACGGGCAAACTTCTTCCAGACTTGTTGCCTTGCAGCAAATTTTTCTAGGTCGGATGTCTGTCCCAGGATGAATATCTGCTGTGTAGCCTTCACTCCTCCCTACTGCACGAATGTCCTAACAATACAGTCTTTAATTATACAACCACATCTACAATTACAGGAACACACTGGTATTTTCACCAGGCGCCCTGCCTCCTTCTAATGATCATGAATATACAAGTGAATCAAGGTCAGACAGTGAATGAAATTGTTGAGAAATATGAATAAAACAGCCAGTAAATCATAGAACTTCTGCAGCGTCTGTTACGCAGCTTAAAACGTCATTGGCAAAGGGGACAGGGCCTAGAAGGAGCGAATGAGCACTCTGCATTCAGACGCTGTAGAACTGCTCAGGAAGAAAGAAACCTCACTCCGATTTCTGTCACAAAGCTGGAAAAATCACCTAACTAGGCTTCCCAAAGGCAGCCACTACCTGCCCACCCGTCATTTTTGGCTGTACAGCTTGACAGACACAAGAGCCAGCATCTCCCAGCCAGCACTCGTTCCAGCAAGCGGGATGGGATGGGCACCAGTCGTGCTCTGGAGATGGAAATGTTGCAGCCTATGTTCTCAGTAACTCTGAAAAAGCATCGTGGAACCCAAAATTAGTACCTACTTTTGACTTTTACTTCTTCTCACAACTCTTCTTGACCAGCAAGTATTGTCTCTCAAGAATCTTTAACGTATGATACACGGTTTGAGTAGGACACAGAAGAACCTTGCAGCATCAGGGAATTTATTTATGGGATTTGATAGCTGAAGATAAACACAACAACTGTCTATACAGGGAATAACGGAGATATCTTTTATTTAAAAAGCCCTCAGTGAGCTGTCTCATCATTCCTCTGCAACGGATGGTGTTGGAGAGCTAGGCTAAAGCCAACGTGTAATTATGTCAGTAAAGACTCAAAGGCTCAAATTCAAGTTGCACAGACAACATTAATTCTGACATTCCTGAGTGAAATGGATCTCCCTTAAGTGCTTGAAAATGAAGACATCCAAGTCACTTGCCTTGAGCTGCCTTTACGGCAGAGGGATACACATCCTTGGGGAGTGATTCATGGCATCCCAATGTAGGTGATGGGAAGAGGTCAGAGGAATGGCATCGGATGGGCTTTCCACTGACTAAATACGGAGCACAGGTGATCTGCTCACCCTTGCTCTACGTCAGAGATAGCTCAATTCAAAAAGATGAATCCCCACCTTCCTAAATATGTTACTTACTGTTTTTATAAAATTATTTTTAAATTCACAACAGGAAATGCCATGTTATCTGTAGGCAGCACACCAACAGACAAATGTGAAGCTGAACGCTTTAAAATACAAAAGAAACTTGTCTAGCACCAAGGACTTTCAAAGGAACTTAAAAAAATAAATTTACCAATTTAAATGTGATCCTAAAATAGTATGTTGCAATTGTACAGTTTGATCCTCTAGAGCTGGGCTATCAAACTTCACCTTCCTCCTGATCCTAATCCAGTGTAAAATATTACTTAATAACCAAATTTACCAAAAGACACTCAGATTATACTTGCTTTCTACAAGAGGTGGCACTTCTATGGCACTTTTCATTGCCTGATTAAGTTTGCAGCAGGCTTAAGAAGCAGATATAGATTTTCCTCTTTACCGGGAGGAAATGAAGTAGGTTGACAACTGCCAAAAGACGTAAAGCTAGAACTAAAACCATAAATCTTCCGATTTAAAAATTAGCACTAACATTTTACAGTGATACTAGTCTTGACAGATCAAACGCACCTGCTATGCTATCTGCAAAGGGTTCCCTGGCCCCTCAACCACAGATGTTAACGTACGCACACAAGAGGGCAGAGCTGTGCTGGCACATTCCAACTGAAATATTCCCAGTTCTTTGTGCTGCAGGGATTACTGGGCGGTTATTTTGGAGAGGAGAGGATGAAGTGAAGTATGTTATAGAATTTTATTACCTAAAAATGATAATTCATTTTTTTTTAAAACTAACAGCTGTATCAGATCCTGAACAAAATACACACAGCACTACTACCCACTTATCACAGAGAAACGAAAACATCACATTCTCTTACATAAAACAGTGATGTAACCACCAACTAATCTATGTTATTTAGGAACCATTTCCTTACCACAAGGTTGCAGGTTCAAATGGGCTAAAAAATCTGGCTTGCACAAGGCCAAATATAGATACCGAGATCTGCATTTGCTCCCCTCCCCCCCCCCAACCACATTTCCACTAATGCCTTTTCTTTTTTGACACACTTAAAAGTATTAATTAATTTAACTCAAGGGGGCTAGGTTTTATCTGGATTTCTCAGGCAGCTTCGCTCTTACAAGTTCAAAGGCAGCTTTGAAGCCGGCTCAAAGAATGGATTTATATTGATTTAAGGAAATGTATCAGGAATTCAGAAATGATCAGCTCTGAAAGCGCACAGAATCGACTCCTTGGTGTACTAAAAGGTTCCTGCTCCTCAGAGTGCTTAAGCCATTAAAATACTTGCAGGATCCCTTAAAATACCTGCAGGAGCAGGAGGGATCCCCATCGGTTCATCTGTGTGAGCAGGAGCCGCCCTGAGAGAGATGTATTTTCGCAGGACAGATCATCAGAAGCCATTTATCTACTTCTGCATAATCTCCTAGTTATTTATTATCTAACAGTCCCATGTGGAGATAGCTTATCATAATGAGCACTTCCTAACCAAAGTCAATACCAGATAAAGTGAGCTTTACTGCCCGTCAAATCAGCACGTGCAATTAATTTTTATTAGAACCCCCAGTACTTTACTGACTACGCCCTTGTCTTCAAGGATGAGCACCCACATGAAAAGGATGGCGCTATCAGTTATTTGAGCTGAACACTGACATGGGATTTAGCTGGACAAGAATAACACTCACCGCTTGAGAATATTTCAAAATTCAATTAAACAAAGGAAACTACCCTGGTAACATACAAAATACTGTGTCGTTGTCATCTATCCAAAAGGCAGGATTCTGTGTGGTAAAAGTGTGGTAACTTCGAGCCACAAAGAACACCCTCATTACCGCAGAGTTTAAGAACAGGATACAACCCCAGCTTTAAAACACACATTTACATTACACACTTCCCTATTTCTATTACCTAATTTATCTGCAATAGCCATATCTAATCGAACTTTGCTATTACTTACAAAGGGACACTGAGCACTTGCGCGTTTACTGCCGATAAACCTACTTCGTCAGCGGTTTTAATCTCGGGTCATTAACTTACTTTGTCTCCGAAACGACGAATGTAATAAAAGCAGAGAGAACTTCCATTTCTCCCCTTTCAATGACTTGCCATGGCCTTAGAAGACATTTTTGCTAGTTATGCTTGTAGTGATGCAAGACAGAAGTGCAACTCACCAAAAAAAAAAAAAACCAAGACGACGACTCACAAGCCTTGAAACACCCAGACACCTGGTTTATTTTAAAGAAGTGCTCTGCCGCGAAGCGCTGAGCATGTTAAAATGCCCAACAGGCAGACCTGACCACAGGGTACGCTAGCATTTCTCCCTATAAAACTTCTCCCGTACATCTTGCCTGCACCCTTCAGTATTATCTTTAGGAACACTTAAACAGGCCGAGTAGTACATTGCAATATATGCCTTTATACACTATTTTCAATTTAATCTCTCCAAATGTTTTGTTAACCAAAAGCCGACAGCATACAAAAACTGTCACTGAATATTAGACCAATCTTGTGGTTGATAAATGGGAAAAAACAAAAGTCAAAGTGCTTTGCCAGAGGTCGCAGTTAATCCAAGGCAGAATTCCTTGCTTCAAACCCTAGAAAAATCATACCTAGAAAGTATCCAAAAAATATCCCAATGCCCAGGACTGGGAAAAACACTTAATCCCTTTCACAATTCACAAGGGGAAGATTTTCGCTTTGAAAATTATCTACCTGACCCTTCCTTGGGTAAACATAGAAGTGGCCGGTAAGAATTCAGAATTCTCCTTCTTCACAGTCTAATGGATTTCTATTCCAAGTTCTTCCCCGTGACTCAAGTGAAATCAATTTTATTTTGCTTCAGTGTATTTATTGTAGTAAATACTTTTTAGGATTCTATCCTGTTATTAAAAAGCTATCACTGTATCTCAGAAAATCTGAGGTTTAATATTTGTGTAGAAATCCAAGTGCACTTAAAATTGTTCCATTAGCCTCTGAACTGTTATGAGACTAACATGAGCTCAGAACTTCCTTTCCAAATATTTTTTCCCACAATAAAGGGAAATAAATTCAAGATATGTTCCATAAAAATCAACAATACAAGTTGGTAAAAGTGCTTCTCCGCTACAGTAATATCAGTTACTATAAAACGACTCGATTAGCCTGTGTGGCAGAAGGAAAGTGGGAAGATGGGAGGCAGTCTATCTCAATTCAATACCGGTAAAGCATTTCGGAAAAATATCTGATTAATTTAAAATGCAGCAGGGAGATTAAAACCGCATCTCAGCAGGCTGATATTAACTCTACATCGCTTCAAGGAACAGAGCTCCCTTTATTCTACCATCAATTGCTTGGGGACAAAATATCAACACAGGGAGAGTTATGGATCTTGAAGTAGCAACAAAGGGAATTGATTTTCAGAGCAGCTCTCCCCACGGGGGGTAAAGGACAAAATAATGAATGGTTCTAGCTACTAACATGTCAGCTGCTGAATAATGGTTGTCACCAAGTGTGGCTATAAGATACTCCGAGGGGTTTGCCTTCTGCCGGTACCTTTAATTTCGATTGCTAGATGTGGAGATTTCTAACCCTGATTGCTGCGTACAACGCAGTCTGCTCCAGACCCTCTATATGCTTGTTAAAGGCTCATCATCTTCCCTTTGGGCTGACCCGCCTGCAAGACAGACTCCCTTAAATCCCAACCTTTTGGGCTTTCACAACCTAAAAGCCGTATGATGGATCAGCCCTGACAACACCTTATTCAAGAGCAAATTCTGCCTCTTAACTTGGAGTTATTTTTGTTTAAGAGCCATAAAACCAGGCTGCTAAACACTGGTTCCAGGTTTCCGTTCTTTCCTGTCTCACAGACAGGACCAAAGGAGCATCCACAGGAGGAAAGCAATGCAAGAGACAGGGGAAGCTGCGCGGCTCTGGGGTTGCACGGTCCAACAGTGTCCAACGTCTTCTCTTCTGCATGGCAGGTCAGACTGAAAACAGTCTTCTGGTGTTCTTTCTGGTTAAGCAACAAAATGCACATTTGCATTTTGTCATTCAAATGACTTTTTTTCAAATTTGAGATCACATTCTCAGAAACTTATGTTTAATACCTTACTCCTACCCGGTACACGCACAGCCCAGCTGTTACAGTCTGAATCCAGGCAGTGTGACGATTAAAGTTAGGACTTGGTCCCACTCTATTACATTTATGTACAACAACTTTGTTTAGTTATTACAATACATGCTCTGTTTGGGCACAAATCTTATCCACACCAAACTGTTTGTAGGAGATCACATTATACCATATGGCCTCTGTCTTTCATAGAACTGCTTGCGTTAATGTTGGTTTCAGTATCTCTCTCGCATCCTACTTGAAAATACAATGTAAATATAAAAAGGCAAATTGCTGCAACAGAAAGTTACCATTCAGTGTTTAAAAATGCAGTTTAAAATAAGTTTAGAAGCACTCTTCAAACAGAACTGATGTAGATTTGCCTGGCTCCTTAAAGTTCACCATAATCTTCTCCTCAGCCAAACTAAAATCAGATGAGATATTTCATTAAGATGTTCTAGAAAAATCTTATTTAAAAGAAAAAAAACAAACACAACAACCTGTCACAGGAAAAAGATGCAATTCTTTCATGCTGATCTCCACAAAATCATATACATCATCATTTTCATTCTTTTCACTCCCCTCTTACGTGCCCCAGCATCACCCCCACGCACAAAGGACACTGTTATATCACTCCCTATTACAAATCCTTTTGCTGCCCTCATTTCCTAGCGATTAATGATCAGGCAGCTCAAATCAGCTTTTGCCCACTGCACGAAAGGCAACAACACAAACGTTAAACGGTAAAGCACGAAGGCTTCCAAAGCACTTAGTTTCAGAACTACTCAAGATGTGCCAGGTACTGGAGATGCCTCAATTTACCTTAAGAGACATGAGACAGAATTAGAAAAGTCACAGACTAGGTTAGTTTTTTTTCCACCATAGTTAATTTTAAGTCAAGGGCCATATCAGTATAAAAGGGAGATCCAGAGCCATGAATAACTGGATTTCATTTACTACTTTCTCCCCTCTGGCATGCAGCTGTGTGAACACCAATGCCAAACGAAGGAGGTGGCAGGAAGATGGAGACACACCAGTTCTTTCGCAAGGCCTTTGCTCACCCTCGGACTTGCAGCCTTAAAATCTGAATAAATTGGCCCTTCTTAAAGAAGCATCCAGCTCTGTTTCAGGGCTGGTAATGCAAAATGCTGCTGAGTCAGAGAGAAAACTCCTCGGCAGCCAGGAACAAGCAGCCCTTTATCAAAGAGCAGGCAGGATGCACAGAAGCAGTCCCATTAAGAAAGTTGCAACTGCCACAGTTCATTCTCCCAAACAATCAATATTAAATTGCGCACACTTAAAAGCAGGAAGGCACTTGATGGACAGTTTAACAAGCAAGCTGACAGAGGCATGACAGCTTCTATCCAGCACACCTCAACGGTTTGTTTGTAAGGCTGATGGCCCCATCTTTCTTTTTCAGCTATTCCATTCCCTCATGAATTATGCAGAGTTGATTTAACAGACCTCAGCCCACCAGGAAAGCGTGCTGGAGTGACAGTCCATCTCTTGGCAAACACCATTAGCCCGATTCCTCTGCAGATGTTTTATTTAGAGAACTGCAAGTTGTCTAAATGCTGTCCTATAAAAACAGATAGAAGATGCAGCCTCCCAACATGCACGGTCAGTGCAAATATCACAGATGGGACTTGCACGATGAGGCAGACCAAGGTGGGGGTTACTGAGGATGAGGAGATCAGAGCCATAACCTTTATAGAAAAGGATGGAGATGAACCATCTCGCTAAGGAGTGAATCAGCACCTCCACGGAAGCCATGCTAATTAGTTCAAAGTAACAGCCATCCTTGCTCTAAAAGAGTTGGCAGTAAAGATAAAAGCAAATTTGGGGTTTATTTTTACTTGCATACAGGCCTGAAGTAATCGTTTCCTCTCACCTTCGGACAACATACAAAAGAGACTTTGACTTGTGCAAGCCAACAGCTGCAGGTCTACTGAACCATCAACACCATCTCCAGGATAGCCATGTTCTGCTCAAGTGCTGGAATTCTGCTGCCAGGAATCGGGACTACGTGATACTAGCCTGACCTCTCCAGAAGCAAAGCAAAGTGGCTTTCCAGCTTACCAGGGCCAGTCATAGCTCAGGGCCTACATGTGAGAACAAAGAACCTTGAGGCAGAAACGAGGATGTAGTACCAAGGCAGTCTCTCCACCACAAGGAATTTAGAAATACGGAAGATTTCACCCTGAAGTTTACTCTGACAGGCACATCACACATTCAGGGTAGAAAAAAGACCAAAGTACAGAGCACCCCAGCTGAGCTTCTCTGAATTAAAAGGTAAGGGAAAAGGAGGTCTGCTTCTGACTTGCACTGTAAGTATACTGGGGTTCTAGCAACACTGCAGATTTCACTCTTTATTAAAGTCTGAACTGATGTGGCCCTTAGAACACTTGAGAAAGGGAAATCCACAAAAAAGCCCCAAACCCCACCTTAGGTAGGTACAAAAGTCTCTAGAGTGAACAGATCCATACTAGGAACGTGAGCACACCTCAGTACTGCAGAGAAGGAAACATTCATCACATGCACTGGGATAAGTCATGTTGCAAGAGCGAGGGAAGAGGGCAAAGGAGATGCTGCAGCATCAAATCATGCTGCAGGTTTTAGTGAAACCCTTACAGGCTTTAGTGAAACATTTTGAACTGATAACTGAAATTATTCCTGTTCCAGTTCAGATTCAGCCAAGATTTCAAAACAACAACTCATCCTGAGTTAATTAACTCTCACTTTCAGGAAAAAAAAAAAAAAAACAAACAAAACCAAATAAACTCTAGTTAAAACCAGCTACACACCTCTTTTACTTCAAAACTTAGAAAAGCCGACATGAAAAATCAACAAGACACAACGTTAGTTTCCCAAGATCATTTCTACAGCAAGACATTATTCTGAAGAACCTAAAATGAACAAACCGCTCTTATTATTTAAGAAGATAAATGAGCATCAAACTCATTAGCAGCCCCACAAGTATGTACACAATAAAATCAACAGTCTCTTAGATTATAAGCAAACACAATGCAGGCTGTAGGTACAATAAGTCAGACAGCAGCAGCACTGAGCTAGTGATCATACAGACCCTACAAAAAAGTACTTGTACTCAGCAGCTTACACTCTAGATAGCCTCGTCTTTTGCCAGTGGACATTTATTTCTTACTAGACAGCTGCACAGACTATGAAAGAAATCTTAGAATCAACCTGCCCAAGAAACACAATCATGTCCTCAAACAAACCTTTTTTCGGATGAGGTTTTGGAGGTTCTGTAGCCACGGGCAATGAAGAAACCTGAAAAGATGGAAAAGAGGAGTATTAAATACACCAGGCAAGGTTTCTTGAAGATCTATTCCACAAAACAATCAGAAAGGACAACTGGCAAATCCCAAAAGAGGGCATAAAAATAGCACCACTGCTGCTAGAAAAACTCTGTCCTGCCAAGTGCTGCTCTTCCCTGGCCACAGCTAGGCAGAGGTTTCTAGTTGTCATGTAAATTAAATAAACCCGCTCATTTTACAGTACATTCCTGTTCCGTAGGCTCGATGCTATTTATTAGGATTCTAGAAAGTGATTGTTATCTTGTAAAAAAACAAAACTCAAGCATTTAAGTTGCTAATTAGAGATCACACAGGAAAACATCAAAAACATTCCTTATAAAATATTTATAAAGTTAATTAGAACAAAGTCATTCCTGGGGAACGATCAGAGTCCGCAGGTGCATGAGCGCAGGGACGTCCCATCGCACAGCAGGAAACAAACCTCCACCTACAAATACTGCCCAGAGCTCAGGGGCAAGCAGGTACCCAGTCTGTGGAAAATAAAAGCATTTTATACTTTTTTCTTACTTTCAATCAAAAATCACGCCTTCACAGAAGAGAAACGATTACACAGGGAAGCATTTTTATTTTTGACTCTATTTTCTTGGGGAAGAGACATTCCTCACTCCTCTTCCCCAGACACAACACAGGATTTTATAAACCTGTGTTGCCTCCCCCCTCTCCTTAATAAACAAATTTTTAAAGTGGAGATGCAGTCTCCCCTTGTTCCTTGTAATGTTTTGGGAATGTTTTCTCGTTCTACTCTCTTTTTTTATTGGAGACAGTGAGGATCAGAGATCCTGATCACAATATCTGAGACATGGAAAATAACCCAGATGCCTACAGGGAAGGCTTTTACCAGCTTTGTTTATTAATAATTTCTAACATTGTATTTACTTTTCTGATTCCTATTGTGAAAAGCTGAGTTGATATTTTCACAGAATTACCCAACTCCAAGCACTCATTCCTAAGCAGCAACAACCAGCACAAAGCCCCTCATTTTTTAATGTATTTGCAATTTTAAAAATCTGTACATAATTCCAATTCCAATTCCAAGTCCGATCACTCAGCACTGTTAAGACTTCCCTGTAGTTTCTCATATTTCTGCCTGTCCTGGTTTGAGCAACACAGGGTTCATTTTACTTTTTGGTAAAGTCTCTTCTAATGCTTGGGAAAACTGCACTTTTAGAAGACTCTAGTGTCTGAATTTATGAAAATATCTACTTTATAGCCAGCTACGTGGTGTGGGTTTCAAGTTCTCAGTGTTTTTGAGCTCGCCAGGTACAGGGACGAGGAGGAGCGAGAACCAGGCACTTGCCCCAAGCTGCCAACAGGATTATTTCATACCATGAACATTACATTCAATAGTAATTAGAAAGTTTGCTGAGGAGTTCTCTCCCTTAATGGCTGCCATCCTGAGAACTCCTTGCCCTGGTGCCAGAGCCTTGAGCCCTTCTCTTTCTCCTGCAGCTGCAGCACTCGCAGGGTCCCACATTGGCTGTCCCTGCAGGGAGTGTACGGCTTCTGCTGATGGAACAGGCTGGGTATAGTTCTTGTGTATTTTATATTGGTATTGGGAACAATATTGGTTCTTTAGTGTTATTAATGTTAATTATCTAGTCTTATTCTAGTAAATCTGTTTATATTTCAACCCTCGGGATTCCTTGTTTTTTCCTGATTCCCCTTCCCAGGTGGGGAGGGGTCATCGGGTGAGAGAATAATTGTCTAAAAGACAATAAATTGTTGTGGGTTCCTCAAACCATTACACTGCCTCACCTTTCTGGCCGTCCGTTTGCCCAACTCATTAGTAGGCACATGAACAACACCACAGGCCTGGCACAGATCCTCCAGGGATTAACGACCAGCGTCCACCACACAAAAACCCCAGCATTTACCCCTCCTTTCTCCTCATCACTTCTTAATCAGATATTTACCCATGAGAGGATTTTTTTTTGCCTTATTCCAAGAGCATTTATACTTCTTAAAGAGCACTTGGCGATAAGAAACCCAGTTGCAGGACAGAGCCTGCTCAATACCCGGGGAATCATAGAATCATAGAATCTTAATGGTTGGAAAGGACCTTTGAGATCATCAAGTCCAACCATACACACACACACACACACACAAAACAACCAAAAACCAAAAAAAAACCTACAATCTCTGACACTAGAGCATGCCCTGAAGTGCCAAATCTACACGTTTCTTAAATACCTCTAGGGATGGTGACTCAACCACCTCCCTGGGCAGGCTGTTCCAGTGCCTAACCACTCTTTCAGTAAAGTAATTCTTCCTAATAGCCTATCTAAACCTCTCCTGCTGCAACTTCAGACCATTTCCTCTGGTCCTGTCATTATTCACCTGGGAGAAGAGGCCAACACCCACCTCTCTGCAACCTCCTTTCAGGTAGTTGTAGAGGGCAATGAGGTCTCCCCTCAGCCTCCTCTTCTCCAAACTAAACATGCCCAGTTCCCTCAGCCTCTCCTCATATGGCTTGGTCTCCAGACCCCTCACCAGCTTGGTAGCTCTCCTCTGGACCCGCTCCAGCACTTCAATGTCCCTCCTGTACAGAGGGGCCCAGAACTGAACACAG
>VWZL01005842.1:670339-734262 GCA_013396915.1 Stercorarius parasiticus
GAAGCAGCGCCCCGTTGCCCAGGTTACCGACCGGCGGCGGAAGCACTTCCGGGCCAACCCGCGAGGCACCCGCCGCTGGGCACGACGGGAAGGCGGCGGTGGCGGCGGGAGGACCCGAGACCAACCCCCACACGGTGTCAACCCCGGCCCTTTGCCATGAAAAACACCAAAGTAACTAAGGAAATAATAAAATATAAGTTTATTCGGAAGGGTTTACGCGGTCCCCCCGCAGTGTAAGGTGGAACATGGCCGCGAGTGAGGCGGCCCCGGCCCCCGCCTCAGCCAGGCCCGGCTCCCCCCGACCCCTCACAGAGCTGCGGCCGCGGGGAGCGGCAGGAAGGGATGGGGGTGAGGTTCTAAGTTTTATTTTCCACAGAGGAGGCCGCAAAGCTGCCTGCGTTAGTGGGGACGGTGTCCTTACAGAGGAGTAATTGCTGTGGGCTGGAGGAGAGGGAGCTTTAATCATCATTATCTTAAGCTTTGCCAACAGGCATCAAGAGCAAAGACACCATGGAGCAGGTTTCCTTCGGGCTGGAGCCTGCCCACATCCTTGGGATAGTCAATTTGTGGAATGTGGAGTGAAAACCCAATGCCAGGTAGACTCCGTGCTTCCACTGGCCCATCCCACCATGCTCCCGAAGAGCACAAGGCTTGTCAAAAGCATTTTACACACGGATGGGGAATGTCTGTGAGCCGAGGGGAAGCCCAAGGAGCCCCCGCCTGCAGGTGGACACCAAGAAAAGGCAGCCCTACTCCATCCCACCCAGGACCACAGGGAAACCAGCCGCAGTGCAGAAATTCTCACATCCAATTCCGAGCCCTGCGGTGAGGGGGCTGAAGTGGAAAGCAGGTAGAGAGTGACAAAACTACATTGCTCGAGTCATCAGTATTCATCATGGAGAGAGCTGAAGTGGGCTCAGGTGCCAGCTGGAAACGGCATTCCGCATTACAGACCTGCCTGTGATCTGCCTTTTTTAACTTGCCCCTTTGCAAATTTATTCCCCCTCGCAGCTGGCAGATTAGCAGAGAGCTTTGCGGACACTAGCCTGGCGAAAAATAACTCAGAAGGAATTCCTATACAGGAGTAAATTTAATAAAACCACCACCAATTGTTTACTTTAACATAGCTCTTGTTACAGAAATCATAAAAATGGACTCAGTAGCTAACTCATTACTTCTTTCTCCTTTTAATTGAAAAATTCCCCGCTGATTTCAACTTCTACTGCGCTAGATGGAGTGTTAAATACTTGCCAGGACAGTACGCCCAGTAATCGAGCCCAAAACAAACACAAAGACAGTTCCATCATCTTTCCTTTTCAATGTTACGACTCGTTATAATGTAAGTGAAACTTAAACAGCAAGGAACGGTCCATTGGACAGATGAAAGGGAGAGGGAGAGGAGATCCACAGCCGAAATCTTTCCGTAAGTCTTTTGAGAAGTGGTGTGAAATACCCCTTTTTCCTGCCTCAGAGTTAAAAACAAAAACTCAGAACACACGCACACCCCTCCTCTGGGTTGAGAGCGTGTGTCCTGCGTGCATGGATGGGAAAAGTCAGGTTGGATTTGGGCAGGTAGCAATCCAGAGCCAAAAAAAAAGGCAGAAGACCCTGAATCGCAGTGTCCATCAGGCACGAACGCAATGGACAGGGGGCGACCCAGCATCAGGAGCTGCGCACGAGGGGACGGGTCCTACACCAGCAATGGATATACACACAAAACTGTGGAGGCCGGACATAAAGGAACTGCAGGAAGAAGAAAAACCCAACTTCTCTGGTAAAAGCCTTCCAAAAAAAATAACATATTCACTACACCAGCACACGCTTCCCCCACCCCAGCCCAGGGAAAACAAAACAAAACAAAAAAAAAGAATCAAAATGAAAGAAAATGCACAGCAAATAGACATAATCTTGAAGATTTTTAAAGAATAAATATTTTTTTGTAATTAAACATTATGCAAACACGTGCCACGCTTGCTCTTTGTCCATGCATATGCGCTATATACAACTTTGAAAAATACTGTGTTGTCCTCTTTTTGTTTTAAAAGTCATATACAAAGGGTTTTTTTGTTTTTTTTTTTTGTTTTTTTGTTTTTTTTTTTTTTCTTGCTGTGTACCCCCCCCTCCTCCCCTCCCCAAGAATCATCTTTACAATGAGCCGATCGACATTCATCCGTGTACTTGGGTGGCAGAGAGGAGGAGGACGGCGGGAGAGCCATCCCCCCTTACCAAAGTACATCAAAATGGCTGGTTTGGACATGAAAAGCAGTGTCAAGAAACTGGTTTAAATTTCATCTGTACTACACACAGGAAAAGAAAGATAGAAAAGAAAAAGGAGTTGGCTTGGAAAATGAAGCTACGTTACAAGTTAAAGTTGGAGGGTTGTTTTTTTTTTTTTTAGTGCGTCTGCACACTCTTATTGGCCGCCTAGAATACTGTTGTACAATGGTTTATCTACCTTTTTTTTTTTTATTACAATATAATTTACTTAAAGTTTCTGTTAACAAAACAGAATCCCAGTACTACAGACCAGCGGTGTAACAGGCGTAGCGCCTTGTGTGTGTTTTATTTGAATCACATGAGCACTCTAGATGGTAAAGGTTTTTCAGAGTTCGTGTTTATGCAGGGCCCGTCTCAGTCCTCAATATACTCCCACAGGTCCTTCTCGTAGCCTTCATGCACGTGCTGCAACAAAACCCTTCGTCGACTCTCGCAGTATCTGTGGCAAAGAGGAACAGCGCAGAAAAGGCAGGTTAGGAACCACGGCTCATCCCCACCATCGAGTTAATGCAAGCTTACATTAAGCCTCGCTTCCCAAAGAGGAGATTCCCTGAGAAGGGACTTTGTATTTGTAGCCCGTTAACAGCGCTAATTAAGACTTCAGTTATTCCAGTCACTCAACTCAAGGTCCCTGGCTGAAAAACAGCATGCAAACCTAGAGTTTCCCATGGAAGAATATCCCCAAAGCCCCTACAGCTCAGAAACCTCCATTAGTAACTGAAAAACGAAGAAGCGGCAGCTGCAGTTTGCAAAAAGCCAGAGCACGGGTTAGCGGTGACACCCGAAACGGGACCAAGCTCTCCTCAAATGTGGGCTGGCACCTACTCGCTGAGCCCTATCCGGACCACACAATCCAGGAGCTAGCTGGGCAAAACCCAGTTTTATTCCCCTCCGAAGTCCCGGTGGAGGTGGAAGTGGTCAGGCTGGCTACAAAAAGGGTTACGGGTCTGGCTGGAGTGCAAGTTTTACCTTGCAAGGCAATTCCGGGGTCTCAGGGGGGCACTATGCCCTGCAGGGTCTTCCCACCTACACTCATTTAAACAGATAAAGCTGCAAATACAAACTGATCCCAGAGTTAGGTACAGTCCTACCAGGATCAATGATACTGAGAAAAAGTGAAATCATAGGAACATATCAAAAGGTGCCATGTTCGTTTCGGGTGCGTTAGCCAACTAAAAAGATAAAAGCAGAGAAATGTTTAAAAGTATTCAGGTTCCAAGAGCAAATTATGAACAAGCAGCAGGCATTTCCGGATTAAACCCCTTCCAGCGGCGATGCCAAAGTCGACATCATCTTTAGGCACGCGGGGGACAAGACAAGCCTAAGTAGCAGCCCCAGGCACAGGCGTGTAGCCAGTTCACGGTTCGGTGTGCTGCAACATGAGAAACTGGAACCCAGGAGGCAACTGCCAAGTTACTGGTTCCTGCTGGGAATTGTGCAGACATCAACCAGGATTGCATCCGAGGGGCTCCCACAGGTGGGAACCCCACTTGCTCGGCAGTGGCCAAACATCCCTTCTGCTCGCTGAAGCAAGGTGTGCAGGAGGAATCTCAGAACGTTCTCCCTGATCACAACATTTGCGAACACGTGGGCAGAGATGCCTCACCCACAGCACTTACGCTGCTACCATTCAGTACCTGATCGGACCGACAGATTTATCCGAACAAAACTGTTCTGTTTCCTCCCATTGCTATCAGCTGTTGCAACAGAAATCATCGTACACAAAGTCCCACTGATTTTCTGAAGCATGTGATAGCAAACACACACAGTTTCTGCTTTTCACAACTTCTGTTATTTTGCTGCTGGTGGTGGGGGTTTAATCCTGTTTTCTAGAAATGTCTTTGCAAGCAAAGAGATTGAAACAGCTGAAACCAAGTTAGCCAGGAGGGCAGTTCCTGCAATTTCCCAGAGCTCTTTAAACCCACCTCGAGAACATCCTTGGTCCCAGTCTTGCATTAGTACACCATAACCAGTACACAAAGAGCACCATGCAGGACATGATTAAGACATGACTGAACTAGTTAATTAGGGACCTGCACGGGCTTGACAGATGCCTACTTTCTTCCCAGAAACATGAAGGCAGGTTTGGGATACTATGTTTTCAGGCAATTCAGGCTATATTAGGTTTTAATTTCTTCTGGATAGCTGATACCACTCCTAGAAGAGCTTCCAGTTTCAGAGGACTTAAGTGAACAAGCAGCATGAGCTGATACCAACTTAACAGTGGTCTTAAAGGGTAAATTATAAAAATCTCTCAGAAGAGGAGGTCTGATGGTCTTCTCCAGTCCCAGCCACGCTGTCACACTGCAGTGGAGTGGGCCACAGGCCCACCACAGCTTCATGGCTACTTCCGCCCCCCAGAGTCCCTTAGTCACTACAGCTCATCCTACTTTGGCTTCTTCCCACCCCCCCCCACCCCCNTGTATTTTTCCACTGTGCAGAAGCGACTCCTCTGGGACTGTAAAAAGCATTGGCATTTGTGTCACCTGGACCCCATCTTTTCTGGTCTCTTCCCCAGTTGGGCAGGTTGCTCTCTCCCTCTTCTTTTAGATGGCTTTTCTACACTCACGTTTTGCACAAATGGACCCAAAGGAGAAATAAAAGAGCTGACTGCTTTTATGGCAACTTATTCTAGGCCAATGCTGTCAGTTGGGAACAATAAAGTCACTCCTTGTTCTTCTCTGGCCCTCACTGCATCGGTCCTGTCTTGGTCCTGGCCATTCCCATGTGCTCCTTCTGTGCAGTGGATGAAAAGCCATTGCTTTTGGTCACAATATTTTTCCATTATGAGACTGAACCTTCTAGCTACTGCTCAGCAGAGCAGACGCAAGGCAGAGTTGGGAACCTCTCCCTGCAGGCTGTCACCTCCCCTGAGAGCTGGTCCCAGCAGGGGGCACAAAAAAATGCTGCCAGCATCTGCGCAAGTCCTTCAACGCTGGTGATTTCAGGGGCTGGCGCAGGACACCGCTGCTGCTGTTCTCAGATGCCCAGGGACCGGCTGATGAGCACAATGTATGGCAGAAGGCCAACAGCAAACAGCTTCCCAGGGATGGCACTCTGGAGAAAACCGTAGCTTGGCAAGTACACATGCAACTACCTGCCACACAGGATGGCAATACAGGGACTTTGAGATAGAGGATTATTCAAAAAACAAACCTGTACTTATCCTGTACTTTCTGCTTTATGTCTTGCAGCGAATCTTGGGATATATCTCGTTCGAGGTACCCAGAAAGCACCTCTGTAGCATTCTCTAAGTCTGCTTGGTTATTCTGCAGAGACAAAAAAATAAAAAAGAAAGAGAAAGGAGTTTTTCTGGGGGGAAAGAAAGGAATTTTTTTCTTCCATCTGACTTATATCAATACTGAAATAAAAAGCAGGATTAGATACGCACTGTGTAACACTAGTAACCTGCTCTGACCATCAAGACTGAAAAAGCTGAAATTTCTTCATTTGATCAGAAGAGAATCTGCCTATCTACCAGCAAGTCTTGTGTCTTCCTCGATCTGCAATATCCTGGCAAGCCCAAAAAAATCCTTTCCTTAACAAGACAATTCATATCCTGTTCTGTCCCTTGTCTAATAGTTTTTACCAGCATTGGCAAAGCCCCCACTGACTGCAGGTACATGCACAGCAGCATCAGAGCTTTCACTGCTGCTCAGTAGCTCTGCACGCCCTTTGCTGAGCGTGCAGCACAGAAGCACCCTGCTCAGGTTCTGCACAAAGATCAGCAAAGGACTGTTTTAAATCATAAACAGCCAGTACAGTTCAGCTGTGAAGCAGATTGGTCCTCCATGTTTAGACCTTCAAGTGCAATTTTTCTGGTAGCGCCCTTGGAAAAAAGCCAGCACCAGGGAAAGGCAAAATGCCAGATTTAAGCTTTGAACCGGCAAAGAAGGCATTAAGACAGAGCCTCAATCCCTTTCTTCTTCCAGAGGGCAGTAACTTGTAACTCCACGTCCTCCTCTAGCAGAGGATCCTACACGATGCCCAGCACGGCCTCTAACTTTTTCACAACAGAATGTTAAGACAGACTCACTTCTGTACAACTGGGGACAACAACTTCTCCAAACATTAAATCCCTATTTGGCTCAGCTTTGTGATCTGAACTCCTGACAACCATGTTTTCTCCTACCTCAAAGATAATGGACTGATTATTCTTTTTGAGGTAGAAGGCAAAGACGTAAGTGTACATGAGTGTGGCACGACACTGGCAGAGGACGTCGACTGCTTTCTTCAAGAACTGCACCTCGATCCACGACATGTTGTGTTGCTGCATCTCCTCCATCTTCTGTTTCACCTGAGCATAGAGCTTGTGCTCGAAGCGCAGGCTCTGCATGTGGTTCATGTAGCGGTTGCAGTAGAACAGGTACCTCTGCAGGGCTGCTCTGGATCGCTGTGTTAATTCCCATTAGGGAAAAAGAAAACAAATAGTTAAAACAAAGTAATGGCTGCAAGAGAAGTCAACCCTTCACAAGGCTCTTCCTGACCCTGAGAAGGAGCTTCATTTCCAAAGGTGCTTCCTCTCCTCTCACGTTGTCCAGACTTAGATGGTGCTGCTTTGTGCGGCACTGTGAACCCTGACGTTGGGTGGAGATGAAAGGCCAGACCCACAGCAGCTCGCTGTCACACAGGGGACTTCCTAGCTCAGCTGTGGCATCCTCTCTCCCAACCCGGAAAGTAATTAGAATCACATCACTAAAGCTTGAAGAGTTTTGAATTTCAGCCTCTCGATTCCAGTTACAGGACTTAAATGCTTCCAGTGTCATGACAAACAGCGAGAAGCATTTTTTATTTTTTTTTTTTTTGGCTAATAAGGAACTCTAATTAGACAATTACTGTGCTTGTGTTAAGAGGGCAACCTCCGGTTGCCTAGGCCACACTGATTACAGAGCAGGGGAAAGAAGCCGTGTGCTAAATAGTACAAGAGAACCAAGATGACTCCATACACAGCCATTAATCTTATTCTCACTGACAGATCAGCTGTAAAAAATGACAACATGGGCATGGTTAAACTTGTATACTGTGGATGTAGAAAGGTAGCACGTATCAGCCAAAGTCATCCTTCTCTGCAGGAGGAGGGGCTGCAGGAAATACTTTCGTTCTTGGCTATAACGGTACTTTGCCAGAGATGCAGGAAATGGACTTCTGCAAGCTGCAGCAGACAGCATGCAATCCCTCCCCGTTAAAAAGGGCTTTGGCTCTATCCACATTCACAAAACAGTTTCATGTGTGTGCTGCAACTTCACCCATAATTTCTTCTCTATCAAGCCTTCAAGTACAGCTACGGAACAACTGAAGTCTATTCTATTTACATTCAAAAGGTCTGCTGTGTTTAAACACCTCAGGATTTGCATTAAGAACTTTGCAGTAAAGAGCATTTTATGAAGAAGGTGAGGATTGTCGTCTCAGACCCCCAGCATTATGGTGGCTTCATGCAAAGAGCTGCTATAAAACAGGCAAGGCAGCATGACAGATAACCGAGTTAACATGTGCTTTAAATTGGGTTAAAGTGGCTTTGAACTACTTTTTTCTGGCACGAAGCAAGAGTCCAACGTTGTAGGGGAACTTAACTGTCTTCTGGACTTGTGCCCAAATCCAGGAAATTCTTCAGAGCTGATTTATAGGTTTGCAGAAAGCCCGAAAACACAACACAGGGTTGGTGATCTCCTCATTACCAAAGGTTATGGACTCACCTCCTGTGCATCCCTTGCTGCCTTTGCATCATCCTCGTTGTAGCGATTACAGTTGTACCTGTAACGGGGGACACCGATTCCACAGATTTCAGTCCAAATCGATGCCGCTTGTATCGCGGCTTCCTCGCCTTCCCGCAAAGCACGCTCCTGAACTCACCAGGCAGATCCGTGGGGTTCCCAGGGGCCCAAACACACCCAGCAGAACTCGGCTTTGCAGTTCTGGTTCCGACAGACCATGTGGTTGCAGCCTCCGTCCTTCTCGATGGTGACGTGGCATTTCGGGCATTCCTGTTCACAGGACAGAGAGCACCATTAGCAGGGAAAACACAGAATCCACAGCAGCCTTGTGAGGTTAAGAGGGGTTCCCGTGGCAGTAAGAGATCACGCATAAAGTGAAATGCCCGATTCACTTCTTCCCTTTGATCAGTGAGATCTTCTTCCTTTAAAATATTTCCAAAATTGGAGTGGCTAGATAGCAAAAAACCCTAAGGAATAACGCATTTTATCTCTGCTGCTATCATAGTGGTACACTGGATGGGTTATTTCATGACCTTCTCCAAAATCACCGCAGTAGCGATGGTCTATACCTGCCCCGGGGAAGGCCTCTCGCTTTCCTCCCCACCATCAAAAGCCTTTGGCCCAGTTCAGCACTCAAAACCGAAAAAAGCCTAACGGTGAGCCGGTATCACGCTGTTATCAATCCGAGACACCTGCAGTTGTAAAATGCCATCCAAAAAGTATCCGAAAACATGCAGTAACACTCTTATCGTGCTTCAAAAAAAGCTTCTGTCAGCTAAAAAGACACTTCTGCTCCTGCAGCATTTCCACGTTTCCCATCGGGCCCTTTTTTCCCCTTCATGTAACACCTCACCGACGACTTTCTACAAAATCCCACATGGGGCTTCCCTTTCACGTGTGAGGCCTTTGACAAATACGAGGATATCGAAGAACAGCACTGCACAGGGAACATCTTTAGGGAATAGAGGTTTTGTTTGTTTTTTTTTTTTTTTATAACACCAATATCATTCTCATACGTCAGCAGCGTATGGCCACTTCCTAAGATGATATTCAACTCATGTAGAGCATGAAAAGTTATTTCTGTAGTATCCCAATGAGTACACAAAGCCGAGGTTGCAGGAATATACTACACTGTCCCTACGAGCAAAGGAAACAACTCCAACTCTTTTCTGCTGCTTGTTCCCATCCCTGTGGCACCTCTCTTGTGATGGGACACAAAGCAGCTGCACAGGAGTTGGGTGAAAAAACCCCAAAACAAAACCAAAGAGTACTTTAGCCTGGATGAGTTCCTCAATCCGGCTCATGCAGCCACACCAGCATTTATGAAGTTTTTGCAAAAGCCAGTTTCATCTACAAGGCCATAAATAATCACAGCAAAATAAGTAATCCACACTTGTGGAAAACCAGCTGCAGCTTTTGGGTGAGAAGGGTGGAAAATCCCATCCCCAGCTAGGAGCAGGTCTTTAGTTTGCTAACCAGACAAAACATCAAGAGCACCATTTCCTACTCTGGCATTCAGATAAATTCTCACCAAAGGCAGAAACCAACATGTTCGATCAGTCTAGAACTGCAACTTCTTCCACCTCCACTCCAAGTGTCCCAACTATTACTATGTTTTCATCTGAGTTTGTCTATTTGTATTGTAAGCGACAGGAGGGTTTGCACACCAAGAAGTGCTCAGAAGATAGCTCTGGAGCTGCTGCAGTTGGTCTGGAGACCAACGTGGTCTCCAGATGTCCGATGTGGCCCTTTCCACTGCAGGGAGGGAGACTTGCAGTAAGGCAAAGGAGACGAGACAAGGGGAAAGATACGAGGGACTGCAACTTCTTTTTGGACAACATAAAGTGCTTTCAGCTAGTTTTGCTTCTTGATGATCACGAACTAGCAGACCTGAGCACTAATGAAAACCAAGGCTCATTACAGCAGCTGGGCCTAACTTTGAGGTTATTCTTGCCTCAGGCTAGGGGGCTGAACTAGATGACACCCAGAGGTCCCTTCCAACCTAAATAATTTTGTGATTCTGGTCTCCCCGGCAATGGCAGAGTGTTCCTCTTGAGTACCACCATCTTCTCTTCCTCTTCAAAGGTTGCTTTGGTCCCCCTGCCTGATCCTGAAGGAGAAGGGTTAAGGACTGGGCAGAAACAGGTGACATCCCACACAACAGCAAGGTTTTCCTAAGCAAGGGTGTAGCCGTTCCTTTGAAAGGAGCCGGTAGACTATTACAGGACTTGTTTGGAAAGCATTGCCCTCTCTTAGCTAAAAGCAGCAGTGCTCCCATCCCATCAACAGGTCACAACCCTGGGGCTTGGCCTGAGTAAGAGGACAACGCTCGGTTTCTAACCAGAAGACCAGGTTTGTCACGTAAATAAAAAGATTCCCCAGTTCCCCAGATGTGGGGAACTATTGCAGTAGTCTGATGACTGTTTCTTTCTGCAGTCGCACCTCTCCTCGTGCTCTGTCAGTACACTGCGTGCTAGCTGGCCGCTTATTTCACAGAATCACAAACTGGCAGGGGTTGGAAGGGATCTTTGGAGATCATCCAGTCCAACCCCCTGCCAGAGCACGGTCACCCAGAGCAGGCTGGACAGGAATGCATCCAGGCAAGTTTGGAGTATCAGCAGAGCAGGAGACTCCACAGCCTCTCTGGGCATGCTGTGCCAGGGCTCTGCCACCCTCAAAGGAAAGTTGGTTTTCCTCCTGTTGAGATGGAATTTCCCGTGTTCCAGTTTATGCCCGTTGCCCCTTGTCCTGTCACCGGGCACCACTGAGAAAAGCCTGGCCCCATCCTCCTCACACCCACCCTTTAGATATTGATGAGGTCCCCTCTCGTTTGTGTCTTCTTCAGGCTGAACAGCCCCAGGGCTCTCAGCCTTTCCTCAGCACAGAGATGCTCCAGGCCCCTGATCACCATCGTAGCCTCCACTGGAGTCTCTCCAGCAGTTCCCTGTCCCTCTCGAACCAGGGAGCCCAGAACTGGACACTGTACTCCAGATGTGGCCTCCCCAGGGCAGAGCAGAGTGGGAAGATGACCTCCCTCCACCTGCTGGCCACACTCTTTTTAGTGTCCCCCAGGTTTTTGTTTTGGTTCAGGTTTTTTTGGGGCTGGTTGTTCCTCCGATGGGTTCAAGCAGCAAGCAAGCACATGAGGGGATTTTTCCAGCCCTGCTTTCCTCCTCATCACCTGCGTTTGTCCTACGAACAGAGCAGTTGTGCTACAAACAGAGTAAACGCAGCAGAGTAGCTCCCTTGCAGGCCCTCTCAGGGGGGACACCATCAAGATGTCCTCTTGGGCTGTCCATGGGGTGGATACTCAGTCAGGTGAGCTTGTTCCCAATTAGTCACTCAATGCAGTTCTGGGAATTTCAGAGTCAAAAGTGGTCTCTCCTTTCAGCACGGTACGCAAGGCAGTATTTATTTTTCTTTTTCCAGGCAGCCCTCCTCCCTCTTCCAATCCTGCACCAACACCTCAGGACCCAAATTTAGGTTTATCCCATCAATATCCTTCATAACTGTGGAGATTCCTGCTCCATTAGCTCATCAGCCAGGGTGCCCTTTGATAACACGTATGAACAGCGGCAGTGCACCCCTGTCACAGCACGACACAACCCCCCTGACACTCAAACCCAGTTTTTCAAGAGAAGATGGTGGTCGCAGAGTGATGCAGTTTCTTCCAAACACATCTCATTTGATGAGATGCCGACATCAGTGTGCCTGGGTGGAAGACTCAGCTAATCCAACAAACAGCTGCAGCAATCGCTCCTGCTTAGGAAAAATCCCACAACTGGAAGAAGAAACAGTTCCCAGATGAGTCGCCAAGCTGGAAAGGCACAGTGGGGCATGTCCACCCGGCTTGTGGGGCCATCCTCATCCACGGCTAGGCTCAATTAGGAGCACTGAAATTCTGCTCTCCCATCTTTGAGGATGAGACCAAGCTCCCCAGTGTCTCAATACCGCACAGTGCTTAGGGCTTCTAGCCCTGTGATGCAAATGAGAACAAAAAGACCCTAATTACAGCCCTTTTATTCCAGGGAATGCCATCCTTTTCAAGCCTTTATAGGCCTGTCAAGCAAAGCACAAGGAAGACAGATGACACAGTAAGCTACACAGATACAGGAAGCTGTGTAAAGGTGGAATATTACTAAAAATTAAGGAAAATCCATGAGGAGAACATGCTAAAGAAAAGCTGAACACCAGTGAAAAAAAAAAAGCCGCAACTACTCAAGCCACCAACGCAATGAGAGGGAGAGATTTATAGATTAAGGAGGATAGGGAAGGAAGATCTTATTGAGAATTACGGCTACGCAACAATGTAATAGCCAGCAAATTAAATTACTAAAACGGTAGATTATTCTGCACATTATCTGTCACACCGCGAAGCAGAAGTGACCTCATTAACATTGTTCCACTCTCAACAATTCAGTGGTGTGCTTACACGCTGCACTTTGAAACAAAAGCCCAGGGAAACCTGACAAAGGAGAACAATCCCTATTTTGTAGTAAAAGGCTGCGTGTACGTAAACCACCATAAACCTCAGCTGCTGGGGTTCTATGAACGAGAGGCTAATTAGAAACATATTTCAAGGCAGGTGAAACAGATTAGTCCTCTCCAGGACTCCAGGAGGCAAGTGGTGTACATCAGCCTCCCAGCCACGTTCACAGTGATGCCTTCAAGCTATAACCCAACCTAAAAATAAAAAAATAATAAAAAAAAAACCCATGAAACACTGTGGGGATTTCTTAACGTATTTCAACAAAATCCAAAACCCCTGAACTTAATTATGGTTAGCGCAAAATAGTACAGCATGACAACACCTGGAGTCAAAGCAGGTTATTTTAAACACTTGCTCGTCCGAGAAGAAAAGGTGGCACTTTGACATCTCCGAGCAGAGGCTGTTCACAGCTCTGGCAGGAAACCGCGCTGGGGAGAAATGGAAGAGCAAAGTTCGATGCCAGTGCCCGGGGAGGATCCAGCAGGCTGCCAGCATGGCCACACATTGCAACAAATGTAGGACTTGCAGAAAGTACAGAGGGAGCACGTGTTCAGACATTAAAAAGTGACCTGAAAAGGAAGAGAACTGGGTTCGTGCCATTTTATCTCACTTAAAGGAGAAAAATAGCCAATAGCTTTTTTGGAAGAAATAAGTCAGCCTGTTTTATACATCAGACATTCAAGCCCTGTCTAGCCCGGAAGATAATGAGATGGTGACATGCCAGCAGCCAAAAGTGGTAAGGCAGGGGCATTCTTAGTATCGGATGAACAGCTTTCATTACCACCAATTTCACTTAAAAAAAAAACCAAAACAACAACCCAAGGAAAAAGCGCCTTGGGTGAAGACCGGCACCGTTACCATCTTTGTTCTTCTTCCTTTAGAGTTCTAAGATGCAGAAAGATTAACAACACGGGAACTCAGGTTTGAAACAGGTTTTCCCCTCTCCTTTTAGGCAGCCTTGATATACCTTAAGAGCCCAAAGTAAATGCACAAATTCGAGTTTTCTGTATTTTTTTTACTCCTCTGAAGGTCCACTTAACAGAAATGCCTGACTATGTGGTTGCTTTATTCCCAAAGCCACACGAACCAAACCATACCTGAAACCTGCCTATTTTACTATTTAAGAACTATTAAGGAACTATTTAAGAGCCAAGTTCATACAACTAACAGAAAAAGAAACAAACATGCAAAACCTTGGACTATTCAACCCTTCTCTGCAAGAAGACTGAGAACTAAAGGCTTGTTAAAGAACTCATATTGGCTTAACTCAAGTTCAAATTAATTTAGTTAAGCTGCACTCATATGTGAAAGTATCTTAAGTTAACAGGCCATGAGCTCCAGTACACTCTCTGCTGCAAGGGCTATATCTTTTGTGGAAGTATAAAGAATTTAGTGCAGGTCTCCTAAGTGCAAATTAATGAATGTAAAATTTTTTAAAAAATAAATAAGTTATATAGGAAACCACATAATTCACTACTCCAATCTCGTTTTTCATTCAGACCGTTCTACATAATTCATCAAAAAACACATCATATCACTCCTGTTTGTGAGCAGAAACCAATGCAGCTGGGTTTCACTCTTCTGTCCTCTGATACAACAATTGCCTAATTTTCCTTTCCTGTTCTGCCTCACAGGGAAGCTGGAACAAATGTATCTCACGTTCTTCTATTGCAAAGGATTACCCAGATTTCAAGCCCACATTCCAGGAGGACTGGTATTTTTCTCTTACAGCTTCATCTTGGTAAGATAGAAAGTTCTCTGCCCTGAATGGAGACCCCATGGGACAGGTCTGCAGCTCAGCATCACGCTTGGAGGACTCGAGAAAGCGCTTTTCCCAAGCTGGAAACGGTGATGGAGACCACAGTAGCAATTAAATTACTTGGAGGTTTTTTTCCAGTGAAAACGTGAATTTTTTCATCTGATGGTACCCGATCTGATTCCCTTCTAGGTTCTTCAAAATGAAGAAATTCTACACAGAATTTGGGCTCTGACTTGCAGTCGCTGAAGCAAACAGCTGTAAAGGCACGAGACATCCCTCCCCAAACACGACTGTCCTGTTTTCCTGCTAGAAATTGTACAGAGTAAGGTGCAACTCCAACTGCGCAATTCCTATCCCGGTGCATCACTACAGCCTCGCTACGGCAGGACAGGATTTTACTCGGCTCCTCTCTGGGCAGCAGCAGGACTGTGTCGCTGTCAGACACAGAAACTTGGGTTTCTCCCTGCCTCTGGCCAAGGGCCAGCACAATGCAGGCAGGAGGTGGTGGTGGCCAGCAGCCCTGCAGCTCCGGGCCGATCCGGTTCTCCAGAGGCTGCAAAGCTCCGATTGCACGTGTTCCACCAGACAGCACTGTTTGTGCTTTGTTATAGCGGTGTGAAATTACCACCTTCCTCGTCTTCGCTGCCCACAAGAAGGCCGAGATGGTTACGAGGGGTGAGTTACATTTCCTGCCAACTTTCCCCTCAATTGAATCTCACATCAGTTCGGGGAGAGAAGAATTGCGATATTGTCCTTCGGTTAATTCAATTCGTACGGATCCCATAAGACTCCAGGACAGTTGGCTTGCTCAAATGTCTGGTGTAATTACCCTGATGTTATTTTTCTTCCTGTTGCTGCTGTACAGCCTGGGCTTCAATGTATTTTCTTGCTGTAGGAGCATCTTGTACACGGTATTAGAGGAAGTAGCTTAGACACGGATGTTCAAGGACAACAGCTCTTCTGCTGCTGACACCAGACTACAGGAACTAACAGATAAGCTGGGCTGATACCGGCATGGCTTGGCCATACTCCTTTCCCCTCCACACCCTCCTCTGGATGTGTGTTTCCCACAGAAAAGTCTTCTTACTCTGGCCATTCAGTACTATTTCTGACCGTCTGAGCTATGCTTTAAATACCAGCCCAGCCATGAACATGGCTCCTACCTGACAAAAGTCTAGATTTTGGTAGAAAATAAGTTAATAAATGACCATGTTAAATATTTCTGTCTACGCTCATATCTGTGGGCAAGCAAGCTGCAGAAATCCTCATCATCTTGTCTGAAAAAGAGACAAGTAGCTTCCTATTTCCAGTAGCCAGCGTTAGTGGCACATTATTCATGTTTGGGCTACGTTAACACATATGCGTGTATCATTTCAGTCTTTTTAACGGGCACAGAATCCAGTAAGGGAAAGCTCAACATTTGATGGTAACAAACCCAGCAAAGAGAGCCCAGACCCTGGTCTTTAGCAGCACATGCCAGGGTAGGAGCAGGCAGAAGACAGGGGGCCCTATGGCCATGACCAAGATCACGCTCCTGGGGGTAGCAGCAGCTCCTCCTCTGGCTCCTGAGGGCTTTGTCACAGGCAAAAATAGGGCTGTGGCCATTCTGACATCCCAAATATTTGATACCCAAGGCTAAAAGCTGCATTGCATGTGCTTACAACTCAGCCCTTCCCGAGCTATTCAGCTACTCTTCCTCAGGTTTCATATGAAGATCAAGCCAGCACTGAAGAAATCTGGTTCGGTTCTCGAGCCACAACAGATCTTTGAACAAACCCACCTCCAAAAAAGCCAAATTCACTTTATTGAGCAATGTTCAGCCTCCAAGCGGGGACCACACAAGTCTCAGCTCACGAAACAGAAAGAAGCAGCCAAGACTGCACACAATTTCAGCCCGACTTTAACTGTGCATTTCAGCCTGATGGGTGTTTCTGCTTTCACCATAATGCAACATTCCAAGTCAATGAAAAACAGCCAGTCCCAGAAAGAAGCAGCGGCTGCCGCAACAATATCATTAACCAGTTACACAACAGAGCTAAGAAAACAAAGCAGCCACTTCCTCACACCCTCCCCACCTTCTTCCACCCTCCTGGCTCCGCGGTCCTGAGACCTAGGTCTGCTCCTAAGGCCCTGATGGCATCCGGCATCGGCTGCTTTTGTTTTCTTGCCACCATGACAACCTTTGTCTTAATTCTTCCCCAACTGAACAAACGCTGAAGTTTCAGGCAGCGTTGAGCTAGCTGGAAGGAAGACATTTACATAATAAAATCTTAACAGCTGTTCTGCCAGTCTCTAGCTGGAATCCTGCCCAGCGGAAATGAACAACTCCACAAGAGGCCAACCCAGGGGATTTAAAGGCAGATGTAAATTATCACAGCCAAATCGAGCCATGGGTGGTGTTAACACGTTTCACACGCTTGGAGTGAGGCACAGATTTGCTTAGCGAAGTCATCGGTACCAGACAGGAGCCCAAAGACTTAAAAAACTTGAGCTTCCTTTGGGTCTCCAATTAACTCTTTCTTACAAGAGCAAACTCCACTCAACCCAAAGAACCTCACCTTATTCGAGGCAGCAACATCTATTTACTCTTCAAACAGGAATACTTCAGTGTACTGTGGATTTTAAGGCTTGCTCTTAACTAACGACATGCAGCGGAAAGAACAATCCCAGTAGAGAGGAATTAGGCTGTCATTCTTCTTTTCATCTAATAAGTCTATATATAACACGAGAAATAGCCTCACCTTTGTGTTTGCTGCAATCCAATTAGAAGTTTCACTGTCATCATCACACTTCTTAATCCATTTCTTTAACCACTGTTAGAAAAATGAAGAAAGAAGAATTAAATGTAACTAGAGGAACTGTAAATGTTCCCAAGACAGCTGCTTACATCAAGGTATGGGTAAGGAACACACAACCACATGGCAATACAGGAGGGTGGCAGTGCTGGAAAGCAGCACAAACAGCAGCTAACTGAGTTGCAGATATTTCCTGCAGCACTGTCCTGATCCAGTGAGCATGATCACTCAGCACAAACACTACAGCAAGGACTTCGCAGTTCTTAAGTTCAACCAGCACATACTTCACATGGGACTCTCAAATAGTTAAGGATGTTATAACAGTGATCTGCCAAAACTGCAGCCAGACGCTCTGCGATGGCCAGCTTCACATCAAGACAGACTTCTCCTTACGCTTACAATGCCCACTTGTGCCCAGACCATCTAGCTTACACTTTCTTTTTTTTCTTTTAAGCCTCACCAAGAACATGGCTTTATCAAATGAAAACAACTAACAAAAGCAAAAGACTGCTTGCAACTGTCAGATAAACTGACCACATCTAGCCTGGAAAGACCTCGCCAAAGGTTTAGCATCCTTAGGTGGTTTCCCTCCCCTCTTCCCAAGGAGGTTTTTTTTGCATTTGTCACTAGAAACGCAGACTGCTCTGTCCCCAAGGCATGAAACCTGGCTGTCCACGAGCTCTGCACAGGCCACAGGATCCCAGGCTTGATTACAGCTTCTGACAGCTTCAAGGAAAAACCAGCCCAGTGCCAGAGCTCATGGCACGGCTGCAGGTCCCTGGACCAAATTAATTCCTCCGTACAACAAATCATAAGCCTGCCGAGGCACCGAACACCCACAGAAACGCCCAGAACAGGAAAGCTTGCTGTCAAGTGAAGCATTCACTCCTGAAGCACCTTTATTCGTCTTCAGAGGGTCACAGCTGTAACAGCCGCCTCCTCCAGACAGTTCCCCATCCAGCCGAGGCACTGCTCCTTCACAAGGTCCAACTTTGAGGCATCCTAGAGGCATCCAGTATGATTTCACTGATTCTTCTCACATATGATCTAAACAGATGAACTACTGTGCTTCTTGATGTGAACAGCGGCAAAGTTTGTGCTTCAATTTCTATGTCTTGCACATAAATTGACTTTAAACTTTTTCAAATCATGCATTTAGGGAAGAACTTTCACATGCTCACCTTGCACTTAACAGGATCATGCCAATTCTCTCCGCAGTTAAAGCTGTAAGTGAAAGAAAGGAAAATAAGCAAATAGGGCAGATTATTATACTTTTATTTAACTAGGTTAACACTGTGGAAGTTTTCCTCTGGGTTGTTCTGCTGAAAGACCAAAGCCAGTCCTAAGGAAACATTATACATGTCAGAAAAACTCCAAACAACCCTCAAATCCTTCAGCCATCCACCAAATGGCCACTTCAGGGCAGCATATATCTCTACACATTTTGATTCTCTGCAGTCCAGAACCTCACCTAATCTGAAACCATTCAGCTGAAGCCCAGCTCTCAGTGAAAGCTGGATCTGTCTCCGTGTCAAAGGAGGCCCAAGAAACAGAGAGCAACATAGTGGAGGGGCTTTGCAACCAGCTGTACCCAATCCTAGCTTACCATTTGAAGCCCACCCTCTCCCCATACTTCTCCCACCATCTTAAACCACATCCCAGTATAGGCTTACAGAATACACACTAATAGACTTCCAATGTGGTAAGTGAAAAGCAGCATGAGCTTCTTTTACTTTATTTACTCTTACCAAAACTGACGTCCACATTTGCAGCGAACGGGTTTAGCATCAGGATATTGGACTTTAACAACGTGGTGGCAATCTGGGGCAGGACACCATTTTAACAGTCGATTACACTATGAAATAAAGAGGGGAAAAAAAAGTAATAGAAAAAGGATGCTGCACAAGGATCCTACCTGCCCTTCATCCCTTTTTCATCCTTTCAACCATGACTTTCAGTCTCACTCCTCCTTCCTGTCTTACCCATCCTCTGCAATAAAGTGCTGTCTCCTCAATCTGAGCTTTTACTTTCTACTGAAAGCAAGCAGGAATACGACAGTCAACTCTTCACTGTCAAACAGCCTCTTACGAACAATGAGAAGTGTAAACACTTCTGCTGACCTTCCAGCTCACCCAGAGAAAATATTTGAAGAATATGAAGCTATGAAGCTTTCCACTGAAAAAAACATCTGTCAGGTTGTTTGCAGCTACCCATCTCTGTCCCACCGCTGCAACAGCCTTTCTGAAGCTGCTCACAAACGAGGCACACGAGGTTTTTTGGGTGTTGTGTGTTTTGGGTGGTTGTTTGTTGTTTTTTTTTTNTTTTTTTTTTTTTTTTTTTTGTTCCCCCCCCCATTGCTTTCTAACACCCCTTGAACACCATCTCATCACTTGTTCCTGGTGTGCTGCAGCCAGGTATGGGTCTGCACTGCTAGACTTTTGTCCATCTTGCAGACTGCAACACGTCCTTAGCTCTGGTGTTGGAATAAAATAAAAAAAAAAACAACCACCAAAAAACTCACACAAGCATACATCTCTTCAAACAAGGAGTGAAAGCCTGATCCCAGTAATAACTTACATACTGGGCTCTCCAGTGAATCTGAACACGTTCAACTGTGAAACTGGGACAGTGGAAAATCTTCCAAAGCACCTTTCTCTAAGTTTATTTTGATTTTGAGGTTGCAAAGCTATTGGTATTTTGCTAAAAGCAATTTTGCAGCTTTACTTCAAATGGCAGATGTTTAAAGCATGTTCTTGTTTACAATAATGTTTCTTGTTTTCAATCTGAAGGATCCGAGGTAACATTCAAGAACTATAAATATTAAGGGCTCCTCAGAACCCATATATTGAGCAGCTCTGGCATTCTCTTTATCTACAGCTGCTCGCTGTATCTCTAGGTCTTTTATCCTGCACAATTTTTTAATATTTTCCTACAGCTACATCTGCAACCAAACAGGCTATAAAATAACCCCAGCAAAACCTCTAACTTGTAGTCACACTTGATCAGAGACTACGCAAAAAACCCCTGCTCTACAGTTATAAACAAGCCTCACTTCTCTGGTTCGGTACGTGTGCAAGAGAAAAACAAGTGAGAAGCCATTAAAAATTTCAAATTAAAACTCACCTCTACAAAACTATTGGTTATTAAATGCTGGTACTTTAATTTAACCTTGGAATCTGTGATCAAACGCCTGTGGAAAGGGAAGAAACACAGAAAAATTATTGTACTAGTAAACTCATTTTTTCCATACTTAGCCAGTAAGTTCAGGCACACAAATGGTTTTGATTCCTCCTTCTATGCTTGCAGGTACTTTTTTTGTACTTACTTGTTCTCTGTTTATTTGTTAAATCATTTATTATGAAAACTACAAATATTGTATTTAAGTTTTTGTATTAGCTTCAGAATCATACGGACAGCTCACATGTTTCAAAAGAACTGAACCTCTTGGTGTGGGGATTTTTATTTAAAACACTTCCCTGAAGAGACCAAGAAACTGAGAATTTCATTAGTTCATTTACATTAAACATGCGCATTCTGTGGCAAATGCCTTTAAGAAGCTCCAGAGCAACTGTTGTGCGGTTAATAACTTCAGTAAACCCAATGTTATCTGGGTTGCAGTGTAATGCTACAGCTTCAGCTTAAAAGTTAATGTGGTTTTCATCTATTTACCATAAAAACAAAGCTGATTTAAATTCAACATCATAGAGCACGTACACAACATCGACTTTAACTTTGAATTAAATCAAAGCGGGAGAGCAGAAGAAAACTAGGCAGACAGGAATCCTTTAAAAGCACAGTGACCACTTTTCTCCTGATCTGGCTGACCCAGCTGGCATTTGCACACTAGACACATTAAAAATAATTTAATTATGCATTGCTGAGCACTTGTATATACATCTTTCAGTTATAACTGAATGTCTTCTGCATATATAAATACAAAGCTGGACTAAAAACACAAATTGCAGTATCTCCGTTTTAAATCATGCTGTGGAATCCAGCTTTATATAGGCCATATCACATATAAGTATTGAAATTATTAGGTTATTCAGGGTGCAGCCAAAAATCAAGTGTACTCCTGCATGGTATCACACCAACATTCATTAAAGAGCAGCGCATCTGAGGACACGATGTTGCATAAACCCTAACCCTTAGCAGCCTGGGGAGCTCCTCACCAAACGACGCGCTGGCTATTACATAAATGTAGCACGTGGCAGCCAAATTCCCAGGGCTAAAATAAGACAAATCAGCTGACAAAGCATCTCATCAGGCCAGTGTCCATGGCAAGCCTGCTGTTTCGGAGTGAAACTTCATTGAAGAATGAAAAAACAATCTGACCTTATAATATGAATCATAAATCTCACTTTCTCACTCCATACCCAAACTTCTACGCATAATAAATGTTCCTTTAAAAATTTATTGTATTATATGCATATATCAGGAACTGGATGTTAAATGAAGAGTAATTCCATAGCTAACCAGAACACATGGAGTACACAATCCGCTGTTTTTTGCTTACCAAACTGCCTGTCATCACTCCGTGTCAGCAACCTCACCTCCTCTAGGTTCACAGCACTTCCACAGCACCACTCAGGTCAAGACCTTCCAGAACTTTGTTCTGAATATTATTGTCTTCTGACAAACAATAAATGCAACTAGACAGATTAAGAGATGAGAACGCTCCCCAGTGCCCACGAATCATCCTTTGGGGTACCTTCCTCTGTGAGCCAAGCTATAAAAGAAGCAACCGCATCGAAGAAGTCAGGTTGCAAAAGCAAACGGCTTACAAAGACAACTTAACCCTTGATCTTTTCTGGCAGCTCAGTTCAGAACTACACAGCCTCAAAAATTCATCCAAAGGTGGCAGCAATTTCTTTATCAGACCATAAGTTGTACCCTTTTGTTCCATTTTGATAATGCAAACTCCTCAAAGACACCAATCAGTGGCATTAGCAAAACACGCATCATGTGAGATGTCAAACACCCTCCCAAAGGAATTACTTTGAGACCGTATTATGTTCCGATCTGATGTAGAAGCGCTGGTATTTGCAGTTATGCAAAGGAAGATTAAAAATAAGGCAATGCTCCATACGGGAACCCAAAATCCATCCATTCCCACCGAGTGGGTTGATTCTCAGAAGTTACTACCAGGCTGCTGCCGCCCACGAGCAGCGGCCGTCAGACATATCAGTAATAAAGTCATACTGCTTTGCTTATTAACGAAATCAACATCTTTGCATGTACGCTAAAGCAATTACCAGCAGCATTGGCAAGGGTGAACATGGGATAAAAACAGACCTTCAGCCAGTCTGAAGTCTTCAAAGAGCTGAAAGGGACCCTCTCTTCAACCTTCCTACTTAAGGTCAACAGTAACAAGGAAAATAGACAGTAAGATAGCTAAATACTCACAAATCACAGGAAGCCATCCAAATTGTCAAGTTTGGACTTATATGGAGATAATTCAACTTGGAGATGTCCTGCCTTGTCAAGGGCAAGTACTGAGAAGGGAGCGAATGAATGATTTGGCCTTTCTACTGGAAAACTGATGTCTCTATACATTAATCTGAGGTTCCTATAGGAAACCTAGAGCTGGAGACTTTGTAAAAAGGAAAAGACTTAAAAATAGAATAATTAAGGACATGGGAGCGGGTGCAGATTCCAGTTGGGATTACTTACTGTTTTATTCACGCCATGTCATAAGATTGCTGCAGTTGTCCCTCTTCACTTTTGCAAAAAAACACGCACCTCCTTCCCCCAGACATTCACACACACACAGAATGGTTCAGGTTGGAAGGGACCTTAAAGATCATCTAGTTCCACCCCCCCTGCCATGGGCAGGGACACTTGCCACCAGACCAGGCTGCTCAAAGCCTCATCCAGCCTGCCCCTGAACACCTCCAGAGATGGGGCATTGACAACTTCCCTGGGCAACCTGTTCCAGTGCCTCACTACCCTCACAGTAAAGAATTTCTTCCTAATATCCAATCTAAATCTACCCTCTTTCAGCTTGAGGCCATTACCCCGTGTCCTATCATTACACTCCCTGATAAAAGAGTCCCTCCCCATCCTTCCTGTAGGCCCCCTTTAGCTACTGGAAGGCTGCTATAAGGTCTCCTTGGAGCCTTCTCTTCTCCAGGCTGAACAACCCCAAGTCCCTCAGCCTGTCCTCATAGGAGAGGTGCTCCAGCCCTCAGATCATCTTCATGGCCCCAAGTGTCCCCCATAAGATCACAGAAAGGTGGCGTTTTATCTCCACAAAACATTTATAGTTTTACTTAGACAAAGAGAACTCATTTGCTTTACCACCTAGATGCCATTTTACTATTGTAGGCCCCAGGTATCTGCCATTTCCAGGTTGGGGGGAATCCCACAGCACATGGTACGAGTTGAAGCCTGCACAGATTCACCCCAGTGTGATGGCTTTCTGTGCTGTAAAAACCATGAAGTGAAACATAAGGATAGCCAGACCTACTACTAATATCAAGCAACAGCAACAGAAACTATAGCAACAAAAGCCAGCCCTGCTCCTCCTCTCCTTCCATCCTTTCCTTGCCTCTGCTACCGCCATGGCCTCCAACGATTTCAGCTACTCCACTATTATATGCACTATTTGAACAGCTTATAGGAACTGTTGCAATCAAGAAAACACTCAAGAAGTTTCCTGCTGAGAGTGTATGACACCACAAGCTGAAGTTCTGACTCCAGTAAACAAAAATCTCAATCAAGTCACTCAAGATACTACGCGAACTTCAGTTCAGTTTCCACCCACTGAACTCTGCAAGCCACCTCTCAACGGGGCATGAAAACATTTCAGCGACTTCCACTTCTGCCCAGCCTACACTTGGTGACTAACTAATGCAGGGGGGCATGGGAAATCACTAGTCTGAAAGCAACTGATATAAAAACCAGCAAATTAATATCAATGAGTGAGTCAGACTTCAGGAAGGAAGGAATAAGGTAACAGAATAAGCTTCTATTTAGACGCTTTTTAGCATGAAGGATTAAAATGAACTTAATCAAGGTTCAGAATTATGAAGGATATTACTCATGCAATAACATCATCCAATATAAAAGAGGAGGAAGCTCATCGAATTCACTGCTCCGCCACGTATGAGCTGGAGTCATCCTACAGCTGGAGAACTTAATAAGTGAAGTGACACAGGCTGACATACCAGCTTAATCAAATCTTATGTTTGAGGGTCAACTGCTTTCTATCAGAGGGCATAAAACACACCCTACATAGGACTTCTTCCCTCTGACTCACGTATTAACTACAGCTATAGGACCTGGTGAACCAGTGGGTTGACCTATGGAGGAAGTCCTAAATTCCTACGTAAATCAAAGGAAACTAAATGCACAAAGCAGTTAAAGAGGGTTTGGAGAGACTGCCTGGTGTTTATTCTGCTGTCATGATGACTAAATCAGTCAAGGAGTCTTTCCTCCAAGTACCGTGCCATGGGTTTTTCACACCTATACTGGAAGTTAAGAGAAATACCGGTATCAAAATAAACAGTTCAAAACCAACCTCTCTGCTGCCTTAAAGCCTCTACGTAGTTTTTTTTTTATAAGCCAGTACATTTGAATAGCGCATGAGTAACAAAATGAAAAAAGAGAGGAAAGCCAAGAGGTACCAACTCATCATACTTACATAACTGTATTGTCATCGACTAAGATATCACAGCCATGAGCAGGGCATGAAATGGTCTGGAAAAAAAAAGCCAAAAAGGTCATAAAAGCAACAGTGTTTATGCTATTTTTGCATCACAAAAAATTGCAAGGCAACAGACTTCACTCCAATCCATAGCAAAAACAGTACACAGGCTCTATCATCACATCCCAGATGTGCCACTGTGCACAGTGCGATTCTTCCCACCCACAGCGAGGACGCACTAACTCCATATAGCTCCCTTCAGCTTCCCCCGGGGCAAAGACTGCAGCCCCCAAAGCTTTGGGGCTTGGGTTTTCTTTGTTGTTCTTTTGAGTTTTTTAAACTTCAGTGGGAAAGAATTCTCCCCTTTCTTTCCCCTTCCTCTCCAACACAGAATTTCCAGAGGTAAGTCATGAGGTAGGTGACTTGGCATTTTACCTGTCCCATGCCTTCCTCCATTATTTTGGTAGTTAAATATTCACTCCAGCACTGCATACAGAACTTGTGTCCACACTCTAGGCCAGTAAAGTACTGCAATGACAAAGAACACAAGATATTGGATCATTTTATCATGCGGATTCACTTGATCATTTCGCCCTTCTTGATGCTGTGCAGTTTCTCTCATCCCCCATACCAAACTTGAGACGCTACTATTTATTTTGCATTATCGCTGCTACAGAACATTGCCAACACGGCTTTAGTCATGCTTTGAAAGCCAGACTTTAATCCCCAGCCCTAGCAGCAAGGCAAGGTGTGGCTGACATTTCTATCCTGGCTGCCCATTTAAATTGATCCTTGTTTTAGGAGTATATCTAGAGCATAGTGTGGTTCTCCCCAGTTTTATTCTTGTAAATGAGGAAAATAAACTCAACACCACCAAACATGTCATGGATATAAGATGATACGGAGTCTTCTTTCCTCCTATTTTTCCACTTGGCTTGCTACTACATGTGGATGCTGCCCAGAAGTCCCAGAATACGCACACCAGTTATGCCCAGGCACTAATTTCCCTCTTGTAGAGGAAAAGGTAAGCGACCAGCGAGCAGTCTGCGTTACTGGGTGAGCACTAAACAACATAAAGAATTGTGTGCACTTACGCTTTTAATGCCTATGCGTAAAGTTTGCCAGCTTGCTTGGTAAAGTTCCCTCTGAAACCCAGATGTTCATCAGATGAGGACACTAAGGATCCTAATTGGCAGGTATAAATTACTCAGTACCATTCAATAAGGAGTAGCTGCTGCAGACAGCAACAAGGACAGCTTCATCTGCGTATGCATCACCTCCACCGAGTATTTCAAGATACCATCTGGGACTGAATGGTTACACAAGGGGTGGAGAAGCAAACGCTGCTGAGCAAAGACCGAAATTAGTTACTTTTCTCAGGTCATCCTAAAGTTATTTTATACCCAGAGCCAGGGGCAAGGACAAACTGTATTTAAAACGCTTCAACTCATACCACTATGCAGATCACTATTTGACAGCTTGGCTTTTCAAACCATCTTATTTTCTCAGCCAGTAAGATAAAACAAGGGCTCCACCCTGAGATACCATCAGCTTGTATGAAACTCCATAAATGAAAGAAACCTGGTTGCCCTCCCTACAGCAGCCCAAACCAGAAGTAGGATGCTGTCAGTTAAGAGAAGAGTCCATTTCAAGAAAACAAAGTTCTAACAAAATTAGAGACTCAAAAGACTACGGCCACCACATCACCTCCTTTGTTCACCTGACACTGGCGTATCGGCTGGGTTATGCTGGTCTTTCGATGCTACAGCCACGCGCATTGCTCTGGGAAGGTGTGAGTTAGCACGTTCCTCCCACAGCCTCGTCGTGCAGTGATTCACGCTCGTCTGGCGCTCCTGCCATCGGCGGAGGCACAGGTTTGAACCTGAGCCTTGGGAACGTGCTGCAGTGCCACAGCCAGCGGACTCAACTCTGACTGCCCTTCCCACAGCCCTGCTGAGTAGTGCTCACCAGGGGTGGCAAGGAGCTTAAATCCCACCAAAGAACAGCCCGCGAGGGGACACGTGAGCTAAGCATTCAACTGTTCCATGTAAAAATAGAGGTACCCACCCAAACCTTTGCTTTCCTTGCAGAAAAACTGGAGCGGTGCATCCTGCCAGCACCGCAGCTCAAGGAGAGAGGAGGCAGACAGCTATGGGGCCCACGATATACCAACCCCAAGACTGAAAAATAATCACTTTCAGTTTTTGAACCATTATTGAGCCAGGTAACAAGGTATCTGATGGTGCTATGGCCAAGTGATGTTCCCTAGAGGTGATGGTTATGGCAGAAAAGCCCCAACATGTAACTTTCAGGAAGCCAACAGCACACAGCCTGAAGACGGCACTGATTTTTTCCTAGAATTATGGCTTCTCCGCATGTGATGGGAAATAAGCGTGGACAAGGGGATCATTTCTTAATGAACCTAAATACTCCTGCAGCAAGCCCACACAGGGAGGCCCTACAGAACACAGGTAAGCATGTATCTTCATTTAAGACTCATTCCAGTTAGTTCAGGCAGTGAAAAGATTTGCTAAATGCCCACATAAAAGGCAGCCACCACGCTTCCTCACAGGCTGCAAAGAATTCAGACTATCTTTCAACTCATTTCTTTACTTTGAGGGAGTTCCCAATTATTTTTGGCTAAGCTGACAGCAGATGTCAAGGGAGTGAGCAAAAAGGCCAACATAAAAACCACCAAGTGTAAAGGGTAAGTGAGTTCTGAAACAGCAGATTATCGCAGGGGACAGCTCTAATTTTACCTTATCTATACTCATCACCTATTTTTCTTGTGAGGCCAAGTGCCACTAGCAAGATGCTGCCATTCGATACCTGTCCCTGCTCTTCTGGTAGCATCAAACTCCTCAAAGAAGACATCAGCTGCCCCAAGATGTTTACGATGACAGCCTCACCCAGGCTTTCTTTACTTCAGTAGTGATGGTAGCACTGACAGACCGTCATCGCAGTTTGGACAACAGCACAATGTTCCCCAAACACCCCACCCCGGCAGCCCTGCACTCAAATGGGCAAGACGCAAGAGCGGAGACAAGCAAAGCCATGACCCCCTCAGTTCCTGTCTTCACCAATAAAGGGCTCGCCCGAAATAACGACTGGGACTTGACACTGGTTCATGGGGACCCAGAGGGACTAAAGTATCTCCCTGAAGTTTTCAAACTATCAGGGTGCCAGGCTGCCTTGAGAGTATCCAATGCCTCCTTTTGCAGGTGCTTCCCAAAACCTCAAGTCACACTTCTTTGGAGATGACTGAAGAGCTGTAAAGACTTTTTATTTCCCTTTTATGTGCTTTCAAAGGCAGACAAATATCACCTGCAATGACCCCATGAGAGGCTGAATACTTAAGATTCTCGTATTTCAATAATAGCTGTACATTGTAAATTCTCTAAACAGGTGCTACTCCAAACTCCCAGCTTTCTACAGGCTGAAAGGGGCTCTCAAAAAAAAATACAGAAAAAAAAAATAAAGGCTGACCATTGCAAGAGGATTTAAAAGCTGAGATTTTAGGTTAGGTATTAAACATAGCTTATCCTAGAATTCATAATTCACATTGACCAAAACAACTTCAAAACATGTTTCAAACCAGATGGCTTACGGTCACCTTAGACACAGAGGTACTATAGTCTTTTAAAAAAGAAATCATAAATATTAATCTTCCTCTATGCTCCAACTTCTACATATGGCAAAGAAACAAAGAGGTTCCTCTCTGTTGTCTTTTGACTGAAATCAACACTAACAACATAGAGACACCTCTGCTCACTTGCAACATCTCACTGCTCCAGCTAGGAAACTGCTCTTTTAATAACTGGGCCACAACTATTTTTAATGTGCTGTTCGAACCACAAAATCAGTAAGCATTAGTGTGCTTTGTGCTGTTCTTCCCAGCAGACAGAAAGCCGCTTCCCAGGCAGCACGTGTACCCCCAGCCAGAGGAAAGGCCTCTCAGTTGTGAGTGCTGAGCGTATTATTCCCACCTGGCACAACCACCACACTAAAAAGGGGAGAACAACATATTAAGAACATGAAATCTAAATTTGAAGCTCCTAAGAGGACCTTTTCTGGAGATGGACATTAAGGTGCTAAAGATGTCTCCTCCCATTTTTCCTCCCCTCAATCCCTTCTCCTATTTTCATTAAAAATGTTGCATAGACCAAAATCATTTCCTCACTACTTAACGTGGAAGCCTGCAGCGATTAAACAATAAGATTTTAGCATAAGGTAGAAGCCAAACGCATTTCTCAAGCTTGCTTCTCTTTTTCAAAGATCTTCTTCATACAAAGCAAGCATCGATTCTCCTTTGCAGCTATTCTCTAAGAAGGAAGTCAGTGCACACAAGGCTTAAAAGGAGATGCACGAAGCCTTGTGGTTCCTGGCTCAAGAGCAATAGTGATCTTAAAACTGAGAATCTCAGCTGCCTGAAACTGGGCTTTGCTCTGCTCTGCCTGCTCCAGAGCAAGGGCAAGGTTTGCAGTCAGCCTACAGCAGCAAGGGGACGTTTTTCAAGGGTACTCATAAACCCAATATGGTTTCCATTCTTGCTGAAAAGCAAGTTCATAAAACACATAAAAAAGCAAGAGCGGAAGCCTTACGAAAGGACTGCTCTGGTCTTTAAAGGTCAGGCAGATATTCCGGTGTTTCAGAGGGTCAGGAGAGCTCCACCAGGAAGGGGAAGTGTCAATAAAGGAAGAATTCCTCAGGTATGTCAGCACCCCGCTTTTTGGCAAAGCCACAGATGGACTCTCACATCTGAGCTTTTCCAGTGATCTCTTTTTATTCCAGGATCTCCCATCATTATGTCCTGCCTCTGGAAAGTCACAGCAAGTTGCTCGTCTGTACAAAACCCAGCAGAAGCCTGGACCTCCAGTTAGTGTATCGGCAAGTTTAGTAGTTGTGAATAGCTATCAAAAAACCGAAGCACTTTCACCAATCTTACCACCAACCAGAAGACTAATTTAGAGCCCTGGCAAGCACTTCTACCCTAATCTTCTCCGATTAAGAAGGTATTGTACAAACATGATAAAGATCCAAAGACATCCACACAGGTTGTGTTCTCTGAACAGCATAACTTCGTTTTACTCCTAGTCCTAGTTTTATTCTAGGCTTTCTAGCTTGGCTACTTTGCATCGCTATTTACTACTTTTATAAACTGCTTCCTGTCTTGTCATTCTATTGAAGTAAATCCCTTTGCCCATCATGCTTTATACATAGTTTTTCTTTCACATATCATTTATTTGCATACCTCAATTGGTATCTGACCTTTGTAAAAAAATAAAAAATAAAAAAAAAAATCACTTGATCTACTGCTTGCTTCTTTCTGAAGAACTCTACCACGCTGCGGCCCAGACCCCAGCATCCTCAAAGGTGTTTGCAGAAAGGATAACGATCTCATTTGAAGCACAATCCCATTTTGGGTAAACTAATACTGGTTAAAAAAAAAAAGCTTGTCAAACCACACAGTAAGAATTAAAGAGAACGCATAAGGCACTACATAATTTTGTGGTCTTCCACTGCATTGCTTGGATCAGCTGCAGCACACAAGACATAAGGTTCATTGCATTAAGAAACAATCTTGGATGCAGTTTTCTGTGTCTACTACAGATTAGAAGATTCAATGAAACAAGCAAAATCTCAGTTTCATTCCAAAAGATTTTTTTAAAATACTGTCAGAGGCATCCTTACAGACTTCTGCCCAAAAGGTTAAGTTTCCGATAGCCAAGCTGGGGCGGTTACTGGTCAGCTACCACCTTGGCTGCCAGGTACTCACCGAGTTTGAGTAGTTCAGATAGCAGATCTGACAAGGCATATCCTGGGCTGATGACCTTGTGTTCATCTGGCGTGTTCGAGACTTTTTACTTGGATTAATTACATGACACTCTGCAAAGAGTTTCTCCAAGTTGCCATCGAAGTACCTGCATCAGACACACAAGAAAACGAGAATTTAACTACCTTCTCTGGAAGTCATTTTTCGAGTTCTGTTTGAGAGTTAAATGTACTAAGTTGGCTTTAATACATCAAAAAGCTCACACACCCACTACTTTTAACAAACTAACAACACAACCCAGCCTTGACCACAGAGGTGAATACTGGACTGCTACATCATTTCAGAGATTTGGGTTTGAAAATTCAGGTACCTTCAATGGTTCAGCTGCATTTCAAGTAATTCATGATTCTCCACAGTGATTTCTTTGGATGAAAACTCAAAGACCGGAAACTGAAGCAAGAACATCTTACTTCACAGTCCAGGTATCGGGACACCTTCCTAAAGCACTGGTTTGATGACCCCAGGCACAATTCTCTTTCCAGCTTAAGCCTTCCATTTTCCTGTAATATTCTAATCACTAAAGCATTAAAGAGGAGGCAGGAAGCAGCAATCAGTCACGGTTCGTGATTCAGCAGATTCCTGTACTTCACATTTTCCTCCATGTACTCAGTTTACATTAGATGTGCCCCAAAGAGGTCCAGACTTCAGTTCTGGCCCTTCCTTCTCTGATCCAAGGAGAAATGCATCAGCAGGGTCAGACACTTGGTTCAGCTGATGGAGCACTCATGTATGGTCACCGATCTCTCATTAAGGCAGCTGCAGGACTGCGTTTCACACGCTTCAGTCATCTCCAGAGTTTGGGAACAACTGCTGCTGGATCAGGCCTCTATCAGATCAGGACTCTGATCTCCAGTTAGACCAGTCTTCAATTTCACACTAAACACCTTGCTCACATCCAAAGCCTGCAACAGAGCTAATGCAGAGCCCGCGTCTTAGGCCAAAATCCTGGCCATTTGAGTATCTTTTGTCTCCAGTCAACTGGAGATATTTTAATAACCTCCTATGAAAATACAATTCCAGGTTTACAAATGCTTCCAAAGACTAGATATCTCATGGAAGGGAGGATGCAAAATTGGTTGGTGTGGGATAAAAGACCACTTTATTTCCTGTTCCCTTAGGAAAAAAATACTGTTTTGGTTTACAGTCTTACAGAAAGCTCTTCAACTTGGTAAGGAGGACCAGATTTGAAAGAACTGTGAGTAGGCAGGTCAGCCTCCTCCCAACATGAGGACACCAAGTATCTTGCTCCAGACTGCAGCATCTGCAAAGAACTAATCACATCTGATAATTAACCAGCTAACCTACATGTACATCCCCCAATTCAATGCCAGTAAAACAGCCATCCCTACCATCAGCAGCAAGTTAAATTCAAATAAGGTGGCACCTACCTTGGGGAAAAAGAAAACACACACTTGACCATCCTACAGTTACGTTTAAGACCAGCAAATTTACTCGCAGCAGACAATGATCCCTGTAGCTAAACACAGTTAAAGAATCTTTACAAGGCACATACTTAAACTCATCACAAACCAGACCAAAAAGAGAATCTGCTGTCCACCAACAGATAGAGAAGAACCAAGACTTTCTGCTGGGGAAAGAAGTTACTGGGCGTCTCTCAAGTCTGGGACTAGGCCTGGTATCTAACCCCAAACACCTCTGGGTAGATGGTCTTATCCTGCGGTATTCCCAAAGAGCTCCAAATCCGCAGCAGCTCTCTTAACAGCACTACCTACCAACAAGACTTGACATACAGTTAAAAAGGGTTAACTCACTGCTGGTTCCTATGTTTCTCGATGCAGTTCACATACTTTGGATCTTAATTTTCAAGACACTGAATTTTGAAGGTGGTGGTGAATTCTGGTATTGCAGCACACACGAGGCTTTGCCACTGTTTGCTCGGGGATTAACTCAACCAAGTTATTTTGTTTGCCTTCAGGATTACTTATATCTAGAAAATTTTAGCAAGTGAGTACAGTGCAGTCCCATTATGGGCAGTATTAAAGACTCATGAATAAATATTAACTCCACAAAAAGTTTCCAGCATGATCAGTAGGACATCCTCCATTTGAAAGGAATGAACAGTTGGGTGGGATGTTTGCAAAGAAAAGTTTTGAAGACAAATGCCATGACACAACTAGAATGCTGGCATTCATGGTCAGCTAAATGCTTACGGAAATACCACAGATATTTGTAATGGTGGGCTGGTTTTAAGGGTGCGTATCACTTCAAGAACTTGACTTCACCACTTGCACCAGGCAGTTCTATTTTTACCAAATCCCTGCAAAAGCTACTCTTCTGAGCCACGACACCTCCTGCCCAACACCAAGAAATATGGACAGAAAGTCAGCAGCAACTGCTGTTCACCTGGAATTACCTATCCCCTCTGAATACCAACAGGTAACTAATGCGGAACAACCATTTCCTTCCCAGGCTTTCAGTAGTTTCCCAATAACAGATAGAAAAAAAGTGATCTGACATTGGGTGTTTCTTGGGACTAAAGGCTAATGATAAAGGTAACTCACGTAAAAAGCCTAGTCTTGAATCCTTAACCAATTTACATGTTTCCAAAGCACTGATACACTACAAAGCTTCCAGGTGCTTACCTTTTGGTACACCAGTCACAGCTCATATTAACTGGTTTCCATCTCAGAAATGCCTGGTCTCTCCTACACTTACACGGGAGAAGCAAATGAGGCAGCTGAGAGGCTCAGCCAGGGCCATGCAGAGGAGAGAGAAAACATAAATCCAAGAAAAAAGGCTACATTTCGCTTTTTGAACTCTGCTGCACTCTTAATTCTTACAGAGTTCACTCCGCTCTTTGGGATTACCACTTGTAAACCCCACCACAGTGTTGAAGAGAAACAGGGTATCGAGTATTCCTCTTTCCCCATGCTGTTTTCTTTCAATGCACTTGCTTTCTTTGCTGTGCCAGGGTGCACTGAGCAAGTAAGTTCCACATATGTGTCTCAGAGTCAAAATCATGCTGTCACTGGGCAATAAGAAAACACAGAAGAAAACATGGGTCTCCCTAAAAACACACATTTGCAATGGGTACTGCAGAATAAAATCCAACACCACTCTAACTGCTCCACCACTCCTTCTGCAAATACACAAAAGGCCGACTCAAAAGACTGTTTCAGTTCCTTCAGTGGTTAGAAACAACTCTCTAATTCCTATTACCACACCTTTTTTCCACTTGTGCAAGCATCAACACGGATTGTGGTTTGAGCAGACCTCCATTTGCCCTTCCCATGTTCCTCCGTGGAAGGATTCACAGGCAGCAGCTGCAGCACCTTTCCCAACAAGCACAGAAGCTTCTCACATGCCACTTCTCCACTTCCTTGTCCCAGCAAACCTTCTCAGCCACTGGTTTCCATTTCCATTCATCCTTCATGAACCCAAGGAGGCCACAACAAATGCAATCCTGGTTAAGATCTCACCACAATTTCATCCAATCTCACACAATTTCACCTACATTTCTCCTGCGAATCTAATGCATCCCAAATGATGTCTACCTTTCTCCAGAGCTCCTTTTCCAGCTCTCTGTTGATGAGACCTCTTGTGACACTTTGTACCACTTTCATTGCTAGGATCCGCCAGCTGTCTGGGTTGTTTGTTTGTTTTTTTTTTTTTTTTACCCTGTTATGACATCTGGATCCTCCTCTGAACCAAATGCCTCCAAAGAGATTTATGCCAAGATATTCATTAACACTGACAAACATTCACCCCAGAAGTACCCAAGGGAATTGCTAACAGGTTCCATCTAGTCTGCTGCTTCCCTTTTGAGCAAAGTAACTCCATACGCACCATCGTAACAGCTGAACCCAATGTATGCTACGTATTTTGTATGACACAGTTGCATGCCATCATCTCTGCTGTGAAACATGGGAGAAAAACCCTTTAATTCCCTCCTTGCTTCCTTCACAACTCCAGGGGTTTTGATTTTTCCTCAAGCCCTCCCTCCACTTCTCACTATTAAGGGGTTGCTTCTTAGTTGCTTGGTCCTTATTTTCATCTTAGGGAGGAGCACAGCACCTTTAACAGCCTTTTAAATCCTTTATCCTCTTCTCCCTTTGCAATGTGGGCATTCACCAATTCTAGCACTTCTGACACTCAAGAAATGTTGTTGTCTATTCAACACCAGACTCTTTGCTCAATATAGCTGACTTCAACAACTGGTTCTATTAGTTTTTCAAAATTCAGTCTCTTCACCACAAAGTTGTTTTCTCTGCTACTTTAAAATGAACAGACACACCAGTGACTTATTTTCAAGTTCTTCTATAATTTCTTCACTGCGTACCACCACCAAGTCCATAACATCAGGTCTTTTTGGCAGAGGGATCAAGCTGTCAGCTTCTTTATTTCCTTAAAATTTCCTCCTGCTGCTGGTAACTGCCTAATCACAATTTTCTAGACATAATCAAATCCTGTCCAAGGAAGTATCAAAGATAAAAAGCTTTATCACTGAAGAAAGTACACACTTTGGGATATTTACTTTAGTGAAAGGGCATTTGTGAACGTCAGAGAATCGGTATGCTTGCAGTAAAAGATATCTTCATACCAAAAAGCCTGCCATACACAATTTTTCACCTGTTCGGCCTCTTCTGAATAGTGTTAAGCAGTTATTTGCCCAAAGGAAAGCAGATGGCTGAGTACCTACAGAGAGGAGTCAGACCCTGAATGCAAGGGCAAGAGGCAATTTGGGCTAGCAGCCAAGCCACTGGGGCCATCCTGGCATCCTCCTCTGCTCAGAGGCAACAGAAACACACGGCCACCAACATAAAGCACCTAGGAGGGACTGCAATACCTCTCTCTCTACCTCCAGGGATTAAATTGGGCCTTTAGCTCCATGCTGAAATATTTTTCTTTAAAAAAAAAAAGCCACGAGACCAGGGGAATGCAGACAAAGAGGGAGAGCTACATTTTGGTCTCTTCATCATGGGGAGGTTCATCCCCAAAACTCCCCTCAGGAGGGACGAATGCTATCAGTCATAGTAAAATTGGAAGGTAATCAAGATAAAGTTATAAGCTAAAGCACTTTCTTCTCTTAATTGTAAGGTTACCTGGTCAATCTGCACCTGCCAGTCTCCTGTTTCCATTAGCCAAGCTTCTGAGACAGAGGAAAACATAGTATTTAACATCCTTATTCTCCAAAACACACACAGCATATCAGAAGCTGAACTCGAGTACTTCCTCCAGTACCCACTTCCATCCTACAAACAAATCCACCCCAAAACACCCATTTTGCTTTGGACACAATCAAATAATTAGTGCCCCACCAGTGGGATAGGGCAGTTTTTCAACTGCGGCTATTACTTCATTGTAAGTGGAATAAATACCTGTAACATACCTGCCCTCTTAACGCCATGCAATTATTCCATGACAAAGCTGGCCCAGACAATAATAACCTGCCTATTAAAAATATGCATAACAATGAAAAAAAGCCATGAAGAGGTTTGCGTGTGCTAAAACATGAAATTTTCATCTCATGAGCTCAGACCTCACCACACTCAGCACTTACTGAAAAAGAAGCCGCTTTGTTTATCTGCTTTACTACAGGCAAAGTTTGATACGGCCGCCTGTTAGGTTGTGCTGACTCACGATGAACTAAGGCAAAACAGACCCTGGGCTGGTGCTGTAAATACACACCATTGAGCAACTGTGTTCAAGCTCTGACTTGGTGTGAAATCAAGCACCAAATATTGCACCCAAACATTACATCTTAGCAAGCATTAAACGCACCCAGACTGCAGGCAACAACAGGAATTTCCTGGGAAGTCTTCCTCATGGTTATTTAGGAGTAAAAGAGGCCAAATTTATACCAGTTCCACTGCTTAGACTCACCCAAGAAAAAAAAATAATATATATGTCTCCAACACTGTTGCAGAAAGTGAATTCAACTGGTGTGAAAGAAGAGCATGTGTGAGCGCTTTTTCTTGGCGTTTGGATTTTTTCCCCTCAAAAAAATAAGTAGTGTTTAATTTATTTTTTTTTTCCTTATTACACCATGCCTCTCTGCCCCACCACAAATGCTTCCCGCTGTTTTGCGGCTAGCTCATTTACACTAGGTGCAATCCTGCAATAAGATTTGCTGGCCACACACGAAGTCAAACAAGTCTCAAAAGTGACCTCTGGTTTGGAAGACTAACCAAGCCTGAGCGTGGGCTTAATTGGGCTTCTTGCATTCGTCTGAATGAGAATGACATCTATTTTAGCAAAAAGATGTGATCTGTAGCTGGCTCAGGGCATCATTTCCAGCACTATTTCAAAGCGATTGCTTCGCATCCTGGCTACTGAGGTGACCACCTGCCTCCCACCCAGCACAAAATTCTCTTGAACACTAAGAACTCTCAGCCTCTTCCCAGCCTCCCGCTCCTGCTGGGAGCTATTTGGTGAAGAAGTGACAAAAAGCAGCACCAGCTACTTGAGAAACAAAATGTTTTAATGTTTTTCTAATACAAGAGGACATCTGCACCAAAAGTCTGCCTGGTGTGCAATAAGTCTGCACAAGCAAAGGTCACGTATTGCTTTACTCATAGGGCAATCCTATGGAATTAAGATAAGTATTTTAATGAATATGTACCAAGAGTAAATGTTTACCTGTGGACTTTGTAAATATTTACGCATACTTAAAATGTTTTGGTTGGAAACTGTAAAAGCCTTAACAATAATACCTCACACAGAAGTGGCTGACACCTTCCTTTGGAAAAAAAATCCACATCCCATTTTTATTTCTCTTTTTTTTTTTTTTAAATTGATGGCAGCCTTAGACAAGCTAAAAAGCCTACTGAATACCGGATGACATTTCAGCACACTTTATGTAGAGGTATCTCAAAGTGAGATGGAGATAGCCAAGGAGAGTAAACATTAGCCTCACCAGAAGAACCAGCACAAGAAACTCAAATACAAAGCAGTGAACAGACACAGGCTGGAGAAGGAACTAAATCAGAATGCTTAACAGCTGTAGTAAGAGTTAAATAGCCTCAATGTGACTATATTTGTAACACAAAGCTTTCATGCTTCCAACATTAACTAAAAGAGGTCAATCTCAGGAAAGAAAGCAGAGACTAGAAAGCTTTAAAAAAATAAAATCACCTCAGAAAAAAAAATCTAGGCCAAACAAAACATAAGAGATACCTGAGCGCCATCACTAACTGAAAGCGTTACACAAAGGGGGCTAAAGGTGTCCTAAATCCCTTATTCCAGGAGAGTGGAAGTACTTGAACTCCACAACTGTAGGCTGAAAACCTGTTGCTCTTCCCCACTGGCACCCAGCGTGAAAGAGCACGCAACTACAGGGGCTCAGCCCACAGCACCCACAGGCTCCTGACGGGTGTTCATCAATTCAACAGTACTACCAGTAATTGTTTCTGCACAGGGTTTTAAGACTACAAAGCATCCGATCACCTTACACTCCGATCACCAGGCAAAGGAAATGACAATCCTAATCCCAAACAATCCCACCAGGCACAGAGTCCTTCTGCCCTCACCCCCAACCCACCCACTTGTGTCGCTTAATGGTTGTTAAGACCAGCAAAGACTGTAACAACCAGTAAGTCCCTGTACAGCCTGGTTCTGACTGATTCTCCCCGCTTCTTCAAGCTTCTACAAGTAAACGGAGTTCTCCAGCTCCCTCACACTCTCTTCAACAGCAACAAATCCCAAGCCAATTACCACTGGAGCTGGATTTTACCTTGTCCTGTTTTCAGCTGGGATGGAGTTAATTTTCTTCCTAGTAGCTGCTGTGTTTTGGATTTAGTATGAGAATAATGTTGATAACATATATGGGCTTAGTTGTTGCTAAGTAATGCTTTTATTAAGTCAAGGACATTTTGAGCTTCCCACAGACGCTGAGAGGAAGCATAGACAAGACAAACTGGCGAGAGGAATATTCCATAGCACAGACATCACCACTTGTTTTGTATATTCTTTTACCATTATTATTACTATTTTCTCTTCTGTTACTGTTCTATCGAACTGTCTTTCTCTCAGCCTATGACAGTTTTCTTTTTCTCCCTCTTTTCCCTCTCCCACTGGGGCTGGGGGAGAGTGATCCTAGTTGCTGGCTGGGGTTAAACCACGACAGGTCTCCACTGTATAACAAACTACAAAAAGTACCTTCACCAGCAACATTCCCCAAGAGCTGGGAATGAAAGATGAGAAGTAACCATAATACGCTCTGCTCTGAGGAGGAGGGAGAGGCAATATTCAATCCATTATTTATGCACATGCTAAAAAAAACCCTAGAAGATGCACTTTACCAGTACCCTTTATCCATCAAGAACAATTTAGTCTCAGTAAGACTAACAAATAAACACGTCAGGAATACACATACCAGAATGACATGCAAGAGCAACTAAATCCAAATCCAAACTAGTTCCAAGATAACAGGAACCTGTTCCTGCTTGCTTTTTTCCAGAGCCTGTGGAAATGCCACGCTTGTTGTATGTGTTCAAACTGGAAGGCACCCCTTTCTCCAAGGGGCAACTAACTTCCAAACTTCTCTGAAGCCTAATAGGCATTACTGATATTTAAAAAAGGAGTAACTCTTAGCTGGTAAAGTCTAAGGGGGAACATTTAGAGCTTACACAAGAGATCCTCCTGCCACACAGCGTGCATTCATCCATTCTCACATTAATCCGGTAATAAACATTTCTTGCAGGTTTGAAGCAAAATGTGGCTGCAGGCGAAGATGGCTGCTTACCTCTCCATCAGCTTCTCTTTATCCCAGTTGAAATGGCTAAGCAGTATTCGAGTGATAGTTGCTGGATTCTGGAGAAAGAAAAGAAAAATAACTACTTGAGTAACTGCTTAACCAAGTCGATACACTGTTAGGAGAACACCAAGCAGAGTCCTGAATAAGCAAATGGGGAAATCCGTGCATCTGGTAACATGTATTTTCTGCACATAACGAAATCTTATGTTAACTAACATATACTGGGAAATGGTTTGACTTGACAGATAGAAAAACTTTTTTAAAAGCTCTATAAAGCAAATGACTATATAAAATAAGAATACAGTTGAAGAATTAAGGAACAGGTTAGTCACTACCACAACAGACACCATGTGCCAATATCTCCACATCTGGCATGCTTACGCAACGTAAACCCAGGATGTTCACAAAGTGCAGGAAGAGCTAATTGCCATCCATCCTATCCATTTTTGCCACACGCTCCACACTATTTGCAGAACAAGAATATTTCCTGTTTGTCCCAGCTCTGATCACCAAAACACTAAAAACTCTCCCAGAAAGTAACCAGCTGCCCATGTAAGATGCCAGTGTCCTTTGAAGTCTCCAGATGTTCCCAAAACACTCCTAGATTCAGAAAATACTATGCAATTATACAACTAAGGAAAGAAATACAGCCTAGAAAGGTCAGAAATAGGACCAGAAATAAAAGCTGGCTTTCACTTGTACACAAGTTTTTCTTCCAACTTAATCCATATTAGCCAAGGTTCTGGTCATATGAGAAACATAAACCACAGGGGTCCTCTGTTACACCTCAGATCTGTGTTTCACATCCCTAAATACAAACTATCTCAGCTCAGTTCGAGGACCATTTATGTACAAGGGAGGCAACAGCACAAGGGAGGCAACAGCGAGTGCCCTGAGAAGCGTCTACGTGTGCTTTGCCATTTGACACCAAAATGGAAGTTTGCCTCAGGGCAGATTTTCAATGGACACTCTGAAGCTGTTGAAAAGTAGGACATAAACAAGCAGTGGGATTTTCGGAGCCCGTGAGCTATAGCTACAACTTCAAGCTGCCAAAAGCCAATGCTGTCACCCAAAGCAGTGATCCCACCCAGTCCCTACCCTCAGCCGCACGCTTGCACCTCCTGCGCTCACTCACCCACATTAGTACAGCCATCTTATGCTGCAACACTGCAAATTACTGGCTCAGAAATTGATCTTTTTTCCTTTAAGTTGCTTTTTTTACTGAATCAGTTCCCCAATCTGTTTGGTCATCTGACCATGAGGGGACAAGCAGGACACCATCTTTCAGCAGTGACACCAACAAAACATTCACTGAAAGAAAGCCCTAGGGTCAAAGCATAAGTATAGAGAACTAGTTTTGTGGTTTATACCATTAGAAAGTGACACTCCTCTCCCTCTGCAGTGTGATCTTACTGTTCTTATTAATGCCAGCACAACTTCTTTAAGGCCAAATTAAGAATTTTTTCCAGCTTATAAAAAGGCCATGTGAACAAAAGCAGCTTTAGAAAGGTTAGACCATATCCCTGATCCAGTCCATGTGGAGCCCCATAAACAGCTGGGACAGCAAGTCTGCTACACAGCCTGGGGCAGAAAACGGTATTGCCAAACACTCTGCATTGTGAAAACACGGCCCCAGTCCCTCTTTGAGCAAGTCTCTCAGGCAATACGAATCTAAGCTCCTAACTGTAAGAACACAAGGAGGTGCATGGCTGACCACCATATGCAATCCCATTTTGGGGCACATTTACCCATTTCCTTGTGTCAAAGCAGCGATGGAGCAGCTCCAGGACAAGCTGGACTAGCTCACTGCTCTGATGAGAATTATTTTGGATGTCCCATCACTGGAGGTATTCAAGTCCAGGTTGGATGGGGCTTTGAGCAACCTCCTCTAGTGGGAGGCGGCCCTGCAAAGGGCAGGGGGGTTGGAACTAGGTGATCTTTAAGGTCTCTTCCAATCCAAACCACTCCATGATTCTATTTTACCCTCTCTTTGTAGCACTCGGCCAAAGCAGCAAGCTGATACACCTCGCTGTGCCATCACAATGTGGATACACCGAGTACATACCCAGAGACGAGGGTGAGAGACTCTTCAGGCAACAGGATGGTCTTTGCACCTTCCCAGGAGACAAATGATAGGACAAGAGGAAACGGCCTCAAGTTGCACCAGGGGAGGCGCATGTTAGATATTAGGAAAAATTTCTACACGGAAAGGTTTATCAAACATGGGAACAGGCTGCCCAGGGATGCAGTGGAATCGCCATCCCTGGAGGTATTTAGAAGATGGGTACATGTGGTGCTGGGGGACATGGTTTAGTGATAGTTTTTGTCAGTGTTAGGTTGATGGTTGGACTTGATCTGAAAGGTCCCTTCCAACACAGACAATCCTACAACTCCAACCTAGACAATCCTATGATTCTATGATCCTCTTCTTTCGCCCTGTTGGTGGGGCTGACCAGTGCTCTGCTTGGCCAACACTGACAGGCTGCTGCAGCCACATGGGAACCACACTAAACCAGCGTGGCACCCCTTGAAAAAGAAAAGGGAAAAAAAAAATTGAAGAAAAAGCTTTCCGACAGCATCAATCCCTGCTCCAGAGCCTCCACCAGCACTGCAGACGGAGGGGAACAAGCAGCTGAACTGTCTGAAGTCAGCCCTGCCACCGAGGAGCTGTATGGGAATTGAAAGGTCTCCTTCACCAACAGGTTCCTCCAGCTTCAGGGAGGACAACTGCAGCCTCTTTCAGGGCTTTAGCTTTTGATCTTTCTGGGCTACTTTGCATTTGGGCCTCCACAACATCTCTTTTTGTTGTACTACCTGTACTATGTAGCAGTACCTAAAGGAGCTCCTAATAGCTCACTTAAACACGCACACTTCCTAGAGCAAATTAGTCAAAGATGAAAATATACTTCAGGAAACAAATTGATCTTACCTCTAGATTTATCTTGGTTATGATACCAACTCCTATAGCCAGTACAACTTTTATTTTTTAAAAAAATTTCCATGGTCCAGGACAAGTCTTGCATCAAACCAGGGTATCTCCTGCTGAACACACCAGGCAGAGAGCATGGATAGGTTTCTCCATGCAATCCTTCCAGTACTCACATCTATAAAACGCATTACTTCAACCCTGTCATGCTCTAGAATCACAAATGAGTTTCAGGTAGTAAAGCAAGCAGCTCTTCTCAAACATAAGGATTCGCCGCTCAGACCAGAGATCTGCTGAAAGGGTGCACAAAGAATCAGTATTTTCTCAACTTCTCAAGCAACAGCATTACAAAAGCTTTAAGTGAGCCTGAAGTCTTGTCCTACCTTCTGCTATAGCAGCCCACTTGGCCACTGTATTAAGACTTCTGGGAATACCTATTAATCACTTAATAGGCTAAGAGGCAACTGAGGTAGTGGTGTCTGTCTGTCTTCTTAAAGACAAGGACAGAGAGGTTCCCCCTGCACTGAAAGGTAAGTTATGCCTTATTCATAGTCACTGCAGACCCCTTTAGTTCCTTATGGAGTGCCACGAGGCAAACCCAGCAAATACCGCTCACCAAAGGACAAGTATCCATGAAGAACAAGAGGGTCTTGTTTTGTTTGTGGCTTCTCCATTTTCCCAACAAAGTGGTACCGCAGTTTTCCAAAACAAGTTTCCCTGGATCAGGCGCACACACACACACCCCTCCCAAAGCATCCCAGCATCACAAAAAGAAAGCTGTTTTCCCGCTGTGATGGCAGTGTACAAAACAGCACATTATTTAGGATGATACTTCAGAGACCAGCACTGTTGGCTCAGTGTATTGTAACACAAAGTGGCTTTTAGTGGCTTGTTGGGCTTTAGCTTCCTCTAGCTACAGCAGTATTTGTTCAACAAGTTAATTTTAAATAAAAGGAAACACGAGCAGCATGGCAAGCTCCTACCAGAATAGCTAGGTTGCCCACTTTCTCTGCTTGCCACTAGATCCAAGATCCAGTATTTACAATGTAACTAGTAGTTTGACCAACACAGAAGGCGAGAATTTGCCCTTGCTCGTACACGGTGTGGCCAGCAACACACCCTGAGCGGGCATGGCACAGCGAGGCAGGGAGCACTAAGAGGCTTGGTTTGCATAATGTAAACAACAGTTAAATACAAATGCAAAAACCTCTGGCATTAAGGATTGTTCTAATTTAAGGCAAGGCACACCGACAAGGCACCGGGTAACAGCTGCTCCGCATTAATTGTTTGCGTGCACACACTTACCTCGCAATTATTTGGGAGCAGCTAGGGAGGAGTGAATCACAGCATTTATCGCAATGAGAGGGCAGCTGCTGCACAGCAGCTCTGTCCTGCAACTCACTCATATGGGGTTAAACACCACCAAAATAATTGGATGTTTTGACACCGGTTCTGTTACGGCGCCTTATCAGCCCTGTCACTGCCGTAGGAGCCCTCAGCGATGACTTTGGACACCGACTCTGTGCAGCGCCATCAAAGTTAACAGAATATTTAACCACCACCAGATTACACAGCACTGGTATGTTATTGTTTCTGTTCCAAAACTCGATGGGCTTCTCGACTGGCACCCAGGATTACTGCCTACAACTTTTACACCACAAAGATTAGTTACGAACAGGCTACGACGCTGCTCAGATGGGATTTACTACTCAGGCTCGAAGCTGCAGCAGGGAGAAGCGTGTTTTTACAAAGGGTATTTTCTGGTTACAAAGAAAAATTGTAATAAATAAAGCAACCAGAAACAGACGGTGAGCAAGGGGAAAAGTAAACACGTTCAAACGCTCCGTTTTCCTCCAAACAGGGCTTGATGAAAGCTGAAACAGCAGAGCTAATTTACAACAGCCACCTATTCAATTTTACATGTCAAAGCCGAGGAAGATTGCCTGGAGCTCAGGGCAGCGAGCCTGTTGACAGGCAGATAGGAACGAAACCCGAGGAAAGCAGCCATTTTGTCGAAATTCTTGCTGTCACAACTATCTCCCTAAAAAAAACATTCATAATAAAGCTCTGCCCAGAGAGAGACACAGACCGTCCTTCAGCAGTGATTTTTTTATTTTTTTTCAGGCTAACAAAGCAGCCAAGTCCCAAATGTGCTTCAAACAGATCCCACTTCACCGCTGCTTTTCACTGGAGGTATTTTCATTTATTATCATTATCTTTGTTGCCACGCTCAGGCACACCAATGCAAGAGGGAGATACAGGGACGGGAAAACCTGCAAAGGCCTGGACTTCTCCAAAGCAGCATTATTAATTGAAATAAACCCTCTTAATTTAATAAAATTTAATTGAACTAGAAGCTTGGTCACTAATATCAGCATTAAACTCTTTCTGCTGTCAAAATAAGAAAGTATGAATTGGAAGGAGGAACCTGGATGCACTTAAATGCATAAGTGATTTATAAATCAAAGATTATTAGGACGTTAGCTTAAATCAGAATTTCCAAGCAGCATAATTTGCTGAATGACAGTTTGCAGTACTTGATCTATTCATTTTTTCATCCATCAAGAAAAGCTGCACAGTTAATTCTTGTGGTTATTACCGACAAAAGCTTATTTTACAGTTCAGCTTCTCATCACGCTCCCGTTTCAATTTCAGCATTCAGTGCAGATAAAGACCATTTAAAAACAACTTAAGCTTTGTTCTCCAGCCAAATCCTTTCCACCTCCTTGAGACACAGTATTGATAAATTTTTTGTTTTCTCTCTTTCCATTTCATGGCTGGTTTTGGTTTTGTTTTCTAAACATGGCAGCTTTAGGATGAAACCTGCTGAAATTCAAACTGCGGCATCAATTTCTCAATAGGAGAGGCTTTTTCAGACTCTGTACAGCAATTCCAGTTTGATGTTGCTTCCAGTTTGGTTTTCTACACAACTGCTTTCATACTTGTGAATCAAAGTAGACACGCCAGAAACATTGGCTTTGCCCAAGCTTCACACATCTGTAAATGGTTCAAACCTCAGCAACATCCAGTTATATTCCACAGGTGCATAAATAACACAAGACCGTATTTAAATACCCCTGCAGAAGGAAACCAACTGGTTTCAAGTTGGTTGAGAGTAAAGATTTTTGCTTGGTGGTGACGCAAATGCTGGTGGAAGAGCCATCAAAAGAACAGCTCAGAAGCCTGTCTGAAACCAAGCAGCACAAACATTTGCTCCAGTAAAGCGTCATCTAGGGACAGCATGTCACATCACCACTGTAAATATTTAATCATTCAAAAAGCCAGCCTTTGCCAAGAGGAGAGCATGAAGTGGAAATTCCAGCTGCCCTCCAAGCACATGCAGGATCAAACGGCATCTCCAAAGCTTGTCACCACACACACCACACCATGGAAGGAAGCATTAATAAAATAATAACCAACATGTCACATTTTATGTTAGCGGGTAGAGTAAGAGCAACCTCACCATGGGAAGGTTTAAAAGATTTCTTGATAAATTAAAAGAGACTTCTGGCTTGCCTCAGCTGTAGCTCATCAGCGCCCTGGAGACTAGCATCATCAGATGTGCTGCATGTTCTTCCCCACTCCTCTCCAGATGACTCCAGGTCATGGAGGTGGCGTGCAGGCAGGCATGCCCAGAACATCAAGACCGATACAAACATGCAATACTCAATTGTATTAAGTGCCACCACCGAGCAGGAGCGGAAATCCCCAAAAGTCTTTAATTACTTGAAAATCCAACAGGTTTGCCCACTGACACTCCTTTCTGAAGAACAACAGCTCCTTCCCCACCCACGGCACAGAACAAGGGCGACCAACACAACAGACCACGCACCGTACAGCTGCTTCCTGCGTCAGGTAATAAAGTGGACACCAGCCCAAAATTCTGCAGTAACACCACTGCTCTTCCCCTGCATCTCCCCCAGCCCCATACAGGTAACCTTAGACATAAACATATGGAGCAGAAAGTGTTTTAATATAAGCTTTTAGCCCCAATCACCTGACAGTAAGGCTGTCATCATACCATTTGCATTGTTTTGCAAGTGCACTGCATAACCTTCATTTGTGAAGATCCATTCGCATCTGTTCTTTCAGGAGACAATTACAGTAAATCTTACAAGCACAAAAACTCATTTCTAGCAGCTTAATAAAACTCCCAGGCACTAAATGCAGAAGGTGAGATCTAAGTGTTGCATACTTCCAGGATGTGATCTCCTAAAGAGGCTATCTTCAAACTTACTAGTTTTTGAACACCACTGACTGAGCACTCTGAGAAGCTGCTGGAAAACTTCCGTGTAATCTAATATTCCCTGGCTCAATTACAGAGAGACCGTAAGAGGGCTGCTGGGAGAAGAGGAGGACAGCGGCAAAACAGATCAGTCCACCATCACCCATTCACACTCTCCTCCTCTGCAACCCCCTGAGGCCCGGGAGAGAATCATACTGTGGTACATTTCTGCCATTAGCCATCTCATGGTTTATGAGGCCACTACAACACCCACAGGTGAATCTGAGATCTTTCTCATCTTCCAAACACCTATTATAAATAATAACAAAATCAGTACTAGTCAATCTCTATGCACTCACCGAGGACATGATTTTTGCATTGTACAGCCCCACTGAAGCCACACTAAGTGACTTTTTTGAACTACCCACTTGTGCTTCACCCAAAAATTTACCCGTTTCCAGCTACTGGCATTTCCAAGCAATTCCGCATGAAGCCAGGCTACTTCCCTCTGGCATTGCCAGCCACTGCTGTCCTCCAGCTGGCATTTACCACCTCACTGTAACTTCCGATTAACACATGCACAGGCTTCAGCTTCAATATTGAAGTATTTCATTCCTCCTGGTGTCTCCCACCACAAGAAAACCCAATGTATGAGCAAAAGCTCAGCAAATCTGTGTAAGCAACACGAGCCACAGCTCTGGTTTCTGGAGTTGCCGCTGATGTACTGAGAGAAGCAGAGTGGGAGCACATGGGTGCCAGAGTATGCTTCAGAATGGGTTTATTCAACCCATTGCCTCCCACTCATGAATTTGCAAAGACTTGCCTTAAAAAGAGTAGGAGAAGGCGATGGCATCATTTCCATATAATTCTTCCAGTTTACTATTGCAGTAGCTCCTTAATATCTCCCTTCGCGGAGGTAGAAAATGGTACACAGCACTGCAGCTAGGCTGTGGATGGGGTGATATTAAAAGCCCCAAAAGAGTTTTGGCTATCCTGAATCTAAAGGACCTGCAGGTTCTTCCAGGTAGAGTCCAGGTCCCTGGTAATCACCAAATTCCTCCTCGTGCCAAACCTACAGTCATCATCCAGTGCCTCTCAGCATTGCTTCTGGTACGATGAGAAATCAATGAAACACACAGATGACTATTTAGAAAAAACAGTAACAGACCTCTGTGTCCTGATCACAAACAACACATAGTCACCTTCCCTGCTCATCCATAACTATTCCTCGCACAAGCAGAGTCCACAAAGCACGTTTTAGCCCCCTTCCTCTTGACTTTATACACCACTGCTCTTCCAGACCCCCAGGCTGTTTTTCCCCTTCTATCATACATGACCCCAACCCTACAAAAGTTCTTACCCCGCTACACTTCATTTTGACGCACCAGATAGGAACAGTGCAGTAACTATACATGTACCACAAACGGATCCAGCTCCATCAAACAGGAGAACTGTTGGATTTCCCCAGACCACAAGCATCCCCAAGCAGCAGAATTTCATACTATTAGTCCCACACGATCTCTAAGACCAACAGTTTCTAGAAGACCAGAAAAGACCCACCGGGTATGGTTTCAATTCTGGTCTCAAACCAGTATGAGAACTCACTAGTGAGGGTCTTGAAGAAAATAGACTACCTTGGTTCAAGAGGAATGCAAAAGCACACTTTGCTACAGAAAGAAACGATGCTGAACAAAGGCAGAGGATTTTAGCGACCAGGCAATATGTACCAAAACCCCTCGGTTTAGCCCAAGAGCAAAAGTTGATCAGAACCAGGTGAGAAATCTCCTCCCTTGCACAACATTTTAGAGACACCAAAGAAGACTCCAGAAACCCAGAAGGGCCTAGCTGTGCACCAACTCTATTCTTGTCTGTGAGACAAAGTAACAGCTGTAACAGCTACTTGGATTATTATTTTACTTGGAAATAGGGCAGTAACTAGGCAGGGCAGTAAAACATGCTTTTCAGAGCCTACTCCAAAGAAGCTGCATCCCCATCACCACCAGACTAAGAAAGAGCAGCTCAGAAGGGATCTGTTTCAGCAGCAATACAAGCCCATGGAATCGCTGGCTCCTGGGTCTGCCGCTGACCACTCAGTGATTGGAGCATGACTGCTCGCACAGCTACAAGTGAAGCAGACAGAGAAGCTGACCCGGGTTAAAGGGGTTGCTGGTTTGTTATAACCCAGACCAGGATTGCCATGTGGCCAGACAGCCAAGTTGGCACAACTCGGACAACGGGGACTTGCTTCCAAGAAGTTTGTTTGTGAAATCAGTCCACAGCAAGCCACGTGTCAAGCACGTCAAAGTTGGGTCTTCCCACGTCAACAGGCTCTCCAAATCATCTCGTCCCAAAAACTTTAAAGCATATTGGGGTATAATTCACAGTCAGAGGTCCCACACTTCTCCTCTATCATCCCACCAGCAACTTTAGCTTTCATCTCAGAAAGGAAAATCCAGAAAGATTGTTTCTCATCAAGAAGACAAATGCAACAGTTTGCCATCTTTCTTCCAAGAGCTTTCTGGATTTGCAAGACAGATCTCGAGGGAGGTGGCTGCTGAGGAGTGAAGTCCAGCTCCTAAAAGGAACAGGACTTAGCCCTGTCTATATCATCCTTACAGTGTCTGGGGGCTACATTCAGCCAGGCTACCAAACATGATTTTTGATCGTAAGCTCTTGGAATACTGCCAACCTCTACAAAGATATGTCCTCAACGTAACCAAGTCATGAGGCCAGCAAGACAGAAATACACTTTTTTAGTCTTTTATTAGTCGATGTTGTAAAGACTAGAAGTGGCATATGTCAGGTCAGCTCTCCATCAAGTTCACACAAGGAAAACAACCCAAAGCACTGCATTTGGGTTTCAGGGGAATGCTTTCCGCAGTGACTCAACTTCTGAATGAACTGTGTGTTGCGGGGAAAATACAAGTCTGCCGATGGGAGCTACAGAAACTATCTTGTTTGCAGGCAGAAAGACAGTAAAGGAATAAAGCTGTAAGAGGAATGTTACTTTACAACTGCTTTTTCCTTTAAATCATTTTATAGAAGTTTGAGGTGTCTCAAAAAAAAAAAAAAGCTTTCCCTCCTTTTCCTTCACTCAAATACATACCCATAAATAATTTCACTCTTCCACCACAGCCAGCATTGTATATTGCCAGATCCTGATCCAGAACCAAATTCACCCATGGGGCTGTACCCATTTCATGGCTTCGATGTATCTGTCGGAAAGTGGCACTGCTCCTCCCCATCACTAGCAGAACTGCTCTCCGCGAGCTCCGGTCTCCAGCAGCTCAGGCAATTTAAGGAACAGGCCCACCCTGGACTGTGAACTGCTTACTGGTCAGCAGTAGCTGGGACTTCACTGTGGATTTTGCATGCCCTTTGAATAACAGAACTTCACTTTCGTTGCTTTAAGAACAAAGGCATCACCGTGTCAACAGACACTGGATGGGCAGTAAGTCTTAGGAGGATGTTATTAGCAGATCAGTGGAGGTATTCACAAGTCGCACTTCACCTTAGCAAAAAAATCTGTACCACACAAAAGTCGTACAGCCCCACAGAACAGTTTAGAGAACTTGCTTTTTTTGAAGGCCCTTTTACATAAAGTTATCTTACAACACAATATACAGGAGCATACCACATGCCCTTTCCAAAAAGGCCAAACTATCACTTCATTCCTGAAGATCTGTTATCATGCCTCATTCATGAAGATCTGCTGTAACAGAAAAATGTCTATTCCACCTAAAAAAACCCCAACACACCTGCAAAGTCCTTCCTAAGAGAGTATCCTATAGTATTTCCTGATGTCAAAAGACTATTTTTTTTTCCCTAGGATAACTTGAAGAAATAGTGATACCATGGCATACTTGAAGTGTGTAGAAGAAACTGGGCAGACTCTGAAAGGATGAAAATATTTTTTTGACACCACAGCAATACTGGGAAGGGTAAATTCCCAATAACTTGTGTTCTTTTTCCATAGACAATTTCCATAGCAGGTCTGCCTGCAGGCTCAAACACGTGCCAAGAAAACAACTAATTGATTTTCTGCATTAAGTTGTATAGTTCTCTGCAAAGGTCTCTCAAATTGTCCTTTTCTTGGTCTCAAAATTCCTTCCAGATGATGCTTAAAGAAAGGCTGTCCTCTCTTTAGACATTCACAGTATGCCCAAACACAAAGACAGGTAAATTGTTTATCACAGAAGAAAGATATAATCCAGCCAAATTGTACCTCACCTCAAGACAACCGCCATTGAATTGATTCCTCAAAATCAGTTGTTTCCAGGATTACCCCTGACCGTGAACAGCTTTACCCTGTAGTGCACTGCCAGCACAAACACACGGTTCTTCTCACCCAACCATTATTGCAGTGCTTGATTACACAGAGTTTTTCTCTTCTGACAAGAATTAGAGCAAAAGGACAGGCCACCTCCTGCAGCAGAAGCCAGAGCTCTCAGACTTGCAGGTACCTGGGGGGGGAATACTCACTATGCAAAAATCTTAAAGTAACATGTCTGTGCAGCCTGTGTCCTGCACTCTGACTTCTGCTTCAGAACATTATAATTAACATTTTCCAACAAATATACAGACAGGTAGAAGAAAATGGTAAGGCACAATAACTTCTTCCATGAGCACAATGAAGCAGCACCCACAAAAATCAGTAAGTTAAAGATCTACCATGAAAACTAAACGAAAGCCATCCCAATTAAAAGTTCCTCTTGTGGCAATGCCCAAGTTAGCTCAAACACGTTCTGACACATGGTCGCTGGTGGCATGCAACAGTTAACCCCTTCAGAGTCAACATGACTGATGAGAAACACAGGTTTTGCTGAGGAATTTTTAGCCAGTGGCACTTTACAACAGCGTTAGAAAATTTTTATGGAGAAAAAAAAAAATCCTTAACATTGTTCCATCTTATCTTTCTCCTCCAGGGCTCAGTCTGGTGAGCATCCAAGCACTAGGTATTTCTCTTCACTTCTCTGACCCTTATCGCTTCCAATTTTGCCCCCTCCTCAAAGCAGCACCCACCTCTACGAACTATTCCCTCTCCAGCACGTTTCACTTGGACAGAGAGGAAATCTCACCTACTCACGGAAGCAGCAACACACTCTATAGCACTTTAGGAAAGAAAAAAACCCACCTCCCTTGGGCTGACTTCATCTCCCCATCACTGCACAAAGGCCCTAAACTTGTTTACTGTCACACATACCTGGCTAAACGAAGCACCTGGGTACACAATTCCATGCCATGTCACAGCAGTCAGTCATCACTCAGCACAGATTTAACGAGCATCCCCATTTAGCAACCCATCTCCACAACTGGATTCCAGTTCTTACCGCCACCACCTCATTTTCCAACAGCAGACCTTGCCCATGTCTCATCTCTGCATCATGCAGCAGAAAGACGGATGTCTTGCCAAATTGCAATGCAATACAAAACAGGAAGAGCTTAACCCTTTGAAAAAGAAAAGGAATATATAATTTAGCCATCTTAACACTTTCAAGCTAGATAGGCCCAGGAAATCATTGCCAATACAGCAGTGTCCTGGGGGATGTAATCTTTGGCAAAAGCCCCAGAGCAGATGCGGTTAGAGCTTATATCACTTCCCTGCACAAAGCAGCTATACCTGCAGAAGCACTTTCTTCTGCTGGCAGAAGCTGCATCTGCACTAGGAAAATCTGCCAGCATCCTTTTCCCAACAAGCCTCTTCTAGCTCAGACCATTTTTTAATGATGACTTTGCAGTTTATTTACCATACTCTGCTCATTTAGTCTTACTTAGTTTTATAGCCAACAAAACAGAGCCCTGGCAAGATCCTACTTTATGAGCCAAGATTTCCGCTACAAGAAGTAATTTTGCCTGTTTACACCCCAAAACTTTTTCCTCCGAGGGCTCGGCAGAAGCCGCCTTTGAAGAAGGGATATTCTGGAGCAAGGAAGAGTTCATCAATTCTCTTGTTTGTTCTCATTCCCATCCTTTAACAAGATATACCTAAAATTGTAACTGCAGTCTCTAACTGCTGCAGGTATTTTTAACCAACTACCTGAGCTCCATCGAGTTAAGAGAAAATATTCTGTTGGGATTCAATACAGAAATAACAAAACACAAGTTGTACAGTAGCAGGAGAGAATAGAAAAGTTCCAACTTCTTCACCATTTTCTCATTTAAATAACAAAACACAAGTCATACAGCAGTGAGGGAGAATAGGAGACCTCCAACTTCTACACCATTTTCTCATTTAAGGGCTTGAAAGACTTGCCTCTACACAAACCTGCACTCATTTAATCAGAAGTGTTTCTAAAGCAGTTGAGATAAACCAGCAAGTGCATCCAGCAGGCCCTCCTAAGCACCTGGAGCATCTCCCTTTCTGTGGGGAACAGGAAACAAACCTGGACACGCAATTTTGTATTTGATGGACTGTGCACCAGCTGACAAGGATATTCCTTGTTCCTTTCCTGTTTAAATATTACTACCGATCATCAGACACTGAGCTTCTGCAAGAGAAAAAACCCACTTAATCAGTCCTGCTTTATAACTGATGTGAAGGCTAGAAATACGAATAATTACACCAATGACTGACAGATAATTAGGTGCACTTACAGGCACTCAGCCTCTTCCAAATCACGGCACTGCCGGCCTGCAGAGATACCCTGGCAAGCGACAACAGGACACCGGGCAGGGGAATTACGCTAGGGTACATAAGAACGATAGATATCCCAAACATCTCCAAGCACCCTCCCTCCAGATAGTTACAGGATCAGCCATCCCAGGCATCCCTGAAGATGGCTCCGATGCTGTGCACTCTGTTCCCCTCCTAGAAGCTCTCATCCCAGCTAAAAAATAAGCATCAGGTATACAAAGCTAGTTCCCAAACAGTAACCCCCAACGTGGATTAATGACAAAAAGTCAATGAGAGATTCAGAAATGACAAAAGCCAGCCAAGCAGCAAGCATCTTACCAGGTTCTCAAGCATTGTGCCAGTTTCCGTACACTCTCTGAACCCATTTCTGTACCTCAATACAGAATTCCCAGTTGAAGGCAAAGTATCTTAGCTTTCTGAACAGCAATAGTCCAAGACTTGTATCACATTATACTCTGTCTTCGCTGTCATACAGAACTAAGCTTGCATTTACTACCTATCAACTGTCATCAGCCAACATCAAAATACAGCAGGTACATTTTCAAGTATTAATTTCAGTTCTCCTAACAATACAAATAAGCAAGTTTCAAACACATCATTTTACCAAGTAAAATAAAGTGAAGTATTATTACAGAACATGCTAATGCATATATAAACTATGTATAAATCGCAGAATACCACCTCAATTTGCTCAGATAGCCTTTCAGTCATCACAGAAGTATTACAAACTACCAAAACAAAGATGTCAGACACGGTTATTCATCAGCTCTTCATAGTACTTAGAAATCGTTACTTTATTTTCCTGTATGCATACTACATGGGGTTCTACCTCAAAGACCTTCCACTTCACACAAAAGTAAACTTCCCATTAACAGCATCTACTGGGAATCACTTATTCAGGTGAATGGGAATGCAGAATGAGAACCCTCATCCTTCACTTTAAGATAAGGACTTATGGCCAGGGCTTACTAGAGCCTGCCAGAGCTCCCAGAAGAGAAATGACGCTGCTAACATAGTGTTGGGGTGTTGTTCTTCATATCTCTTCAATTAAAAGTTGCTGTTCAGCCTAGTTTTAATATTGATCAAGCAAAGCTCCATCACTTCTGAGCACCTCCTCTGGAGTCTAACCTTGGGAGGTTTCTCCTTTGGTTACCCCCTCGAGAGAAGGCTCTACCACACAGTCTCCCTTCTTCCCAGAAGAGGTCCTTAACTCCTCTTCTTTCCAAACCATGCCCTCCACCTCCCTGTTTCTCAGATCCCCGAGCCTGACTAGGATGGATTATTAGGAGTTAACTTATTCTGAAGTTATTCTTCCCATACAGGAAAGCTCACTGCAAGGGAAACTGTTTACTTATGTGAATTTTCCTGTTTTCCCCTAATCCCTCTCTGCATTTCTATCTGCCAGACAAAGGAATGCTGATTGCGTTTGTATTTTATTACACAAGAACACAGGCAATCCAAAGTTACCAGCTGCAGAGGGGAATGACAGTTTTGAAAAACTATCCGGAGCTCTTTCAAAAGTTAAATGAGCACCTTTAATTATACGTGCACCCAGAACAGGCCATGAAAATATTGTCTTCGCGTGTAGACACAAATGCATGTCTTTTGCTCATGGTACAGAGTTGAGCAATTCAACCACTATCACTTCTGGCAAATGGAGCAAAGCAAGGATCAAACAGTGGGCTGACTGGTAAGAGTAGAGAGGAGGCACATTTAATCAGAGTCCACTGATCCCATTCATTATCTGGCCCTGCAAAAATCTGCCCCAATTTCAGGTGCACATGTCTACACACCCCTGAATCTCAAAAAGCAGTGTTTGGGATGAGCATTACATACCCAAAGAAACTTAAAGCTTGAGTTTGTTTCAAGCCAAGCAGCGATGGGAGCCTACCAACAACAGCCCATACTGCCTTAGGTCAGAAAAATCAAAGAGAAACCCTAAAAGGAAGTTACCCGGAAAGAAGTACTTCACTACGCAGCAGCTATTTCACCAGTTTTCACACACACAAAGCAGCGCAGGAATGGTAAAATCAAGTGTCCTGCCGTGATTTTTATGTAATGGACTTGTTCAAATACCAGTTACTTCCTCTGTGGCTCTGAAAAAGTTTTGCGAAGGTAAACAGGTCAAAATGCACCTTGCCAGCTTAGTACACTCGCAGGGCTCACTCACCACACTCCTTCAGAGTCTGGCCTAGCTTACTAATACCAGGCAGGAAGTGGAAACCTTCAGAACCGCTTAAAATTTGCACTTCTTTATCTTAGAAGAAAGTCTCTTCATGCTTTCCCCTTAGTAGGAATAGGCAGACATAAGTTTAAAAAAAAAAAAAATCTTTGAACTAACACCCAAAGTCAGTTATTTTGCCAGTTCACTATTTTCAGGTGCAATTATACTGATTCTTCTGGTTCTATGTTTCTAGTGTACATTCTCCACTTCATGAGGGCTTTAACTGTGCCCAAACAGAACCCTTCCAAGCAGGAACTCCTACTTACCCACTGGAAAATGGAGTTTAGAGTCTGTATCCCTTATCTGGTGAAATAACACACAAAATATCACTCCACCAAGCACAGGCAATTTTTCTGAAGGGCTGTAAAGGCAATAAGCAAACACCGAAGCTTTTAGTTTCCAACGTTGGAGATTACCTCCCTCCAGCTCCCAAATTCCTCAAATCACAAAGCAATCAAAGCTTGATCTTCTGTGAATTAACACGCATCCTTCTGCACGTGTAAAGGCATGTTCATGGTGTCCCAGAATGTGAAGGGTGCCTCAGACCAGGAAGTCAGGCAGAGAATCGAATAAGTCATAAGAAAAACCTTTTCTCTTTCACACCTTTACATTTCAGCCACAAGTACTTTCCCAGAAGACCTGTTCTTTGAAGCAGATGGCCAAGACAGGATCCTGCACTGCTTGTCCCTGGAAATGAGAGGTGCTCTGGGTGCATGCTGCTCTGGGATGTAAAAGTTTTAACTGAGGAAGATACAAAGCCGAGAATGCTTTAAAAAAGGTTGGAAGGAAAGAACTTAATATGCCAGCAGGAACAAGTGAGCACCAGCTAGAAACCATCAGTAGCTCAGGAGAAGGCCAAGAAGCTGAGTTTTAGGTAGGTACATAGACCACCGCCCAGTTACTCCTAGATTATGGCCAAGAACCACCTGCTCACAGGGCTCTCAATTGTTCCCCCATCCCCAGCAGCAGTACTTGGTTCTTCTTCCCAATATATTCAGACAACTACAATCTTTTGCCGTCACACAGACATGCCGGAGCCTGGCAACAAGGGGAGCCATACTCCATAACACGGTCATGGAGAAGCAGTGCTTGCCATTGAATCTGTCTGGGCTTCACGCTTTTCCAAAGCGGGGGGCACCAAAGGGCTGCACGTGTCCCTCCTAACCCAGTTCTTAAAAGAGTTTTTTTTCCTTCTTTATTAGGCGGTGGCAATGCCTACCAACTACGTGCCCCAGCAGCTCTCAAACACTGACCAAAACAGCTTGGCAAGACCAGTGGCAATGCCAAAAGGCACGACGATGGCCAACACGCTTGCACAAAGTAAGCCAACATGTGCAGAATCAGGCAGCTAAGCTACAATGGGAAGAAGCAAATTTATTTTGAGAAATATTTATATGGCTTATTAGATTCTTCCTTGTTCCAAGTGACTCTGATACTGTTGAAAGTTTTCTACATAAGACTTCGGATCTGAAATGATTCCTGACATTTGGCGGAAGTTCTCAGTCTCTAAAAACAGGCAAAAGACTTGACGCAGATAGTTGTGTTTTAGCGTTACGTACGTAGAATGGTTCAAACCCTCACCACAATGAACTACTCTAAATTCCAACAATAATTACTCAGCAGTGCAACGCCATGTAAACAACTGACTTCTTTTGAAAGAGTGCCTGTAGTTATACGGACATTTCAAATTCTAAAATTTGTGAAGTACAAACACTACCAAACTAAGTTACATGTGAAACTCAACTACTGAGGAAGCGTTGAACAGCAGTTTTCAAAGCATTCATTTAAACAGTATTTCCATCACAGACCAAGACCAAAAGCTAAAATCAAGCTAAGGAATCAAACACAGGCCAGAAAAACTCAAAGTTTCCAACCTTCTCAACAGCAAACACCTAGGATGGTGAAGATATTTAAATATTAGCAGAATTTTCACTGTCAAATTAAAAAAAGGGGTTTTTTTTCTCTAGCTCATGCAGAGTCGGTCATCTCCTCATCATGCTGGAGCCTCCTGCACTGATATCCTCCAGGAGCTCGTCAGGCCTCTCTCAAACACGCAGGCATCTGTATTCTGAGCTGCACTCAAATGCACCATTTGGCATTACGGAGTAGCTACAAACCCTCCGTGTGTGTTTTACAATAAAGGAGGCTACAATTTTCTTGCAATTGCCGAAGCTACTGAATGACTTCATGAAATTCAGCAGCACTATATGCCTATATATATGCAAAAGCCTCCAAACATTCTTTACAGCTGCCAGTAACACAGCATAGCCACCCACAAACAAGACAAAACATCACTTGCAGTATTTTTAGATCTCTTTAACTCCAAAAGCAATAGAAGTCCAGAAGACTGGAATCATGACCCCGAACAGGTCAGTTGCAGGCTGAAACACAGGGAGAGGACTTTCAGCCTTCACAGTTACTTCCCCATGGGAAGTGACAGCTCTCATGACAAATTTTAGATTCTTTTCCCAGTTACCAACCATTCAAAACAGCCTTTCCCAAGCAAAGGAACAATCAGCTACGTTCTCCAGAAAGAAAAGGCTACTAAAAATTATTTCTGTATGAAAACTCACTATTATAACACAAGTGCAGTTTGGAATTTAACGATGACTTCCTTGAATTGCTCTATTACATCTGACACCAAACAGCAGAACCACATTCTTGTTTATCTCATTCATGGAGTAAAGGGGAAGAGAGGTTATTTTCAAATTAGAAAACTGAAAACAATTCAACAGGTGCCAAGGACACCTGGGGAGGTGCTGTACAGGGAGATACCTTTAATTTACAAGTGAACCGCATCACTTTGAACAAATGTCGAATTCTTCCAGGCCCCAGTTTTAATCACAAGCAGCAGAGACTATCAAACTGAAATTCTGTGCACCATGCTCCTAAATTTAATGTTGCTTGCCAAACAGTGCTAAGCAAGAAATAGGAAATATTTCTGAGTAGACACAGGACTGCCCTGTACTTGTACATCACATCACAGGAACACAAAGAGCACCAGAGGTTTGAGTTTTATTTCCTATTATGAACTTTGACTCATGAAGGGATAAAACTAAGGAGTCAGAGCTTGAGACAAGTATAAAAGTATAAGCCATAGTTTCATTTTTAACTATGCTTTTAACATCCAGGAACAGCTATTGTTTCACATCAAGGACCACAAATGCTCCAGTCTCAATTATGACTTCTCCGTGGCACACCAGTTACCAATTTATAGCAGAAATAACACTTCTACTTTGTATAGCAAGTATGGTCCTGCTCGCTAAAATTAAACCCACGGGGGACAGCAATAACTGTATTTACTATTTTGTTTCTCACTTTCTGAAACACATGTTTAAGAGAAGCTAAAAAAACAAAAGAGTGTTTGCAGTTTCACTTTGAAAACTTCCCCAATACATACCAGTCCCCATCTGTATCCGCAAGGCCCCTGAGACAAGGCTGCCATGTTGCGATTTTTGCAAAATTATGTTGAGACAAAAGAAACCAGCATCACTTTTTTTTTTTTTTACTCATGGCCAGCCATGAGATTTACATTTGGCCTAACAGAAATCTAAAGCGCTGAGCAAATGGGTCATTTAAGTACAAAGTTTAAATTACCCTGGAGACATAACAGATAGAACACGACTTTTCTACCTGGTAACACTGAAATTTATAATAATTTAAAAAAAAAAAACCAACCAGTCTATTATATTCAGAATTATGTGTCTTGCCAGCCAGGGAACAGATACGATGTCATTTCCAAAAGCCTTGCAGTGATCGCTTATACGAGATCTCAGGAATGCATTGTCACAGTGAAGTTTACTCCATTCCTTGGAAATATTAAATGCATTCCTACTATAATGAAACACCTTATAAACGCCACATGACAGGAACACAAAGTTTAACAAAGCATTTCCTTCCAGCATCATAACATTTAGGGCCCCACCAAGAATTTTATTATCAAATAAGTAACCACACAATAAGTTAGGGCTTGCAAATCCACCTTGTGCAGGCAGCGCAAGGGGACCCGAATGCAAGAAGCATCAGCCTGAAGTGCTGCTGCCCACAGACTCCTACCTAACGCTTGTCAAGCAGCTTCAAGTACTCCAAGTCTTCAAGATGTCACCTCTAACATTAAATACAGTTTTAACCACGACCCCATACGACAGCAGCAATTTCCGGTGTTCACTGGCAAGTCATTCCTATTTCAGACAACGCATTTGGGACGTACTGCCCATAGCACCGAATTACACCAGCAGTGGGGAAATTTCCTGAGTTACGACTGGAAATTAGTACTTTTTGTCCAAAGCCACTGTTTAATAAGACCCGTTTTGCCAAGCAACACTGGGTTCGCACTTGCTGTAACAGAGCGCTATTTAAGGGCAGAGCAGCAGCATTCTGGGGGATATCTGCACCGCCTCAGCTCCGCTGGCCTCCCCAAAACACCACTCCTCAACAGATTTAACAAATACAGCATTGTAACTTAGGAGTGGCCTGAGGTTTTGGCTTATTTTAACAGCAAAGCTTTTACCCAGCTAGGACCTGACCTTACTTACAAAGAAGCCATCCAGCTTCATCATCTAAACGAGAAACCAACATTCAGTATAAATGCTGTGATGTTGCATGTTACCTGTTCTGCTCTGAGGAACCTTATGTTAAAGGCTACAGTAAAGAGAAAAGGTATTTTTGAGCTAGATTAACTTTTCTTGGATGCAGTGATGCCACTTCCTTCCAGAGAAAGTCCAGGTTTGAGGCCTGACAGGCTCACAACCTCCGCGTCCAGGATCCTGCTCCCTACTGCAGGGTGGGGAAAGAAAAAAAACAGAAGCTCAAATCCCTCTTCTGTATGTTTTAAAACATCAGCCACCTCAGAGCTTCATGCCAGTATTTTCAATGCCTCGCCATTACAAAGTGCAGAAAGAATGAATATGGTCAGTGACATCACAATGATGTCATTGGAACGCTCCAGAAAAAGCTGATGGAAAAGGGGAAGCAAACCCAACTTAGAAATACTGAAATGGCCCAAGCTTGCAACAAGGCAAGGGGAACACTGGGCCAGAGAGACACAGATCATCACATGCTCTATTCAGACTAGAAATAAACATGCTATTCTAAACATTTTTCAAGTTTGTTTTCAGAAAATCTAGACCAAAGATGGAAATAGCAATCCCATATAAAAGAGATATCACGATGGCAGAAAATTATTTGGACAAAAGTTTAGAGAGAAAGAATACGGGGGAAGATGTTCAACTGTGGGAAAACGCCTTTGAGAGGAGAAAGCCTTTTGTTCAACACCACCTCTATGTCTAGGTTTTTTACAGTTATTCGGCAAGTTATTTTGCCAGTGGTTGGAAAACCACCAGAAATCCATCTGTTTACTTTAACAACTACAACTCAAAATAACATGTCAAATGATTCTCCATGTAATTATAGTGATATAATGGAAGTGATACTCTGGTCTGAGGTAGGGTTTAAAAGTCCCAGCCAATGGACAGCACAAGGTTAAGGGACTTATTCATACCCCTATTTTTGCATTCAAAGAGGAAGGAGAATTCTTGTTGTGCAGTACAGAGTCAGATCAGATTATGAGCATAAATGCTAAATGCTTTGCAAAAATCAACATTAAACGCCTGAAATCCCGCTTATGCACAGACAAGAAAGCGTAAACACAAAATATTCTGAATATTTGAGTCACTCGTTCACCGCAAGTTCAGCGGTCTTAGAAGACCAAGCGATAAAAAAAGGTAACAGCTTGGTGCCAAGTGGCCATCTTCAAGAGCCCAGTACACACTACAGGGTGAATTACAGGCTCTCTAACCAGTAAATTCACCACAAGTTAGCTACTACTTCTGCAAAGTCTCCAGCAGATCAAATCCCTATCCTGAGAAGTTCATGTCTTTCTTATACAGCCTGTATTTGGAAATGACTAGAATGGATGGAAGAATAAATTTCATTCAGTCCCTTCAACTACTATTACTATCAGCTAAAAAACTGTTCAAATGCAGTGTTTTAATACGGACAAAGGCCATTTAATATGGACAGTTCTACCTGCCATGGCTCAGATATCCCCTTGCAGGCACTTCGTGGCTCACTGATACCTTTTCCTTTCACTGCTGCTGCAAAGATGATCAACTGAAAAAACAAAATCCTATTTATACCTTGCTTCTGATCAGAAAACAGTAACTTCACTGATTAGAGGGTGCAAGACCTACAGCTGAAGTTTTTGGGCACAGACTACCTCTGCGTTACATCCTTGCTTGAAGAAACAAGTTCCCAAGCACTAAGAAATGTGCCTGCAGCCATCATCCTTTGAGACCAAGAACCCAATGTAGATACACAGAGACCAAAGCCAACCAGTACTCGACTGGAACAAGTGAATCACAGCACTGCAACCGAGGATCCGCAGCACGATCCTGAGCCAATGTGACTCCAGAAAAGGTTTACTGAATCAGAAAAGCAGCAACAGCAATCCTGGTTGGGCGCCAAAAGCAAGGAAATAAACAGAACAGAGCCCTGGAAGATTTCACCACCAGCAACAGAAGCTGGGATGAGCAAATACTGAGGAATCAAGTGAATTCGGTTCACTTACCCCTGAACAGACTAGAAATCTGATGGCAGTAAGCTGGCATTTAAAAGCAATTCAGAGCAACTGAATGTTTTTCTATCCTCTTCTGACACATTCCAGGGCTTAAGCTGATTTTAGATCCTGAGTTTACCCATGACATTCTGAAGAAACTGGCTCTCTGCACTCTGCTCTGTTAAACCACAAATAACTACTGCAAACCTAACACAAGGAACTAAAGCATAAAGCAGCAGCCACAGTGGTTCTGTGTAGGTGGTTCACAAGGCTTCTGCAGAGCCCAACGCAGCCCAGTCCACGGCAGGGTCAGGCCTCCCACCGCCACCTCGGGTACAGGAGCAGGAGAGGGGTCTCCTGACCTATATCGACTTCTCTCCACTAGTTCTGCAACTCAGAGGTTAAGCACACAAGTCATACAGCTCAAGGGCAGTAAAAAAGGGGGGAAAAAAATGCAAAGACCAGAAAACAGGACTTCGGCTAAGAAATCAGTTCATGAAGAACATGCAGGCAAGTCCACCGTGCCATCAGGTCCGGAAAATGCATGAGCAGAAACACTCACTACTCCTCACTGGCAGGAACTTTTCCACCTCTTTGCTTATGCAAAGACAGGACAAATGGTAGAAGCTGTTCAAGACAATCAGTAGGGATCATGATTTTCATGGTTTTAGTCATGAAATACAGACTCACCACTTTAATCAGTACTTCAAAGAGTAAAAACTTTAAGTTACCAATTGTTTGCACGTCTACTTGCCATTTGTTTTCCTCCCTACATGAGGATCAATAACTGGTAGCAAAGAAACATCCATACTTAACCATGAGATCTTCTTTAACTGCAGGGTAATCAGCTAATCTAGACAGACTCCTTTATTCAGCTTTACATGTACAGCACTATTATTAAAGTCATAAACTTTAATTTGACTTAAGAAATGCCCTCCACTAATTTAGTAAGCAAATACTTTTACAGTTGTTTGCATCAAGCTCCATATAAACTACAGTGGGTTTACAGCACATAAAGCAACACTTGAAAGCTGCTATTACAGCCACTGTAAAGCACAGAATAGTTGGGCAAAAGCATTCACTGAAGTATCTCGTATTTAAACGGATTTATCAATGCTGGAAGTACACACAGCTAGCAAGACACCTGCTTTCTGGGCACCGTGTGTCCTTCGATATTTAATATCCATAGATTTCACTTTCTCACAATATTCCTGTTTGCATATTGGAAAAAGAGAAACATTTTGTATTTACTTACTATAACCCGAAAAACATCAAGTAAACGGGAACAAAAGAAAACCCACGCACTCTGGTCACCTACAGAGAAAGTGAACGGCATCAGAAACTTTCTGGTGAGCTGGAGGAAAACCTCGCCATAAACATTTAGAAAGGGATGCGAAACAGTTCCAGTGGCTTAATACTTTCCAAAAGCTCAAGAGTCAAAAAATAAGACTTAGATACTTTCATCTGAAGACAGTAAATGTTGTTTTGAACTCGATTTCAATTTTTAAGCAGCATGCTTAAAGACTGGGGGTAAAAAAGTAATTGTTTGGAAGCGATTGCTCAAATCCCTCCTGGTCTGTGCTGGAAACGAACACGAGGAGGTTCAGCCCCGTGAGCAGGAGCGTGTTTGTATGTGGTGAGGGGGGAAGGGAAGGGAGAAGGCAGCAAAACCAGAGCGGTGTCTGGGCTGCCTCTCCTCGAATTCCAGAGCTCACCATGGACCCACCGGCTTTCCCGAGGAACCATAGAGGCTCAAACCGCCCCCCCCGCCCAGCCAGCGTGAGGACGGAGAGGGAGAAAAGGAACACACGGATTCCCTGGAAACCACATAAAGAACGAGGAGCCCTTTTAAAGCCCTAGGCCTCCTTCCCGACGCTTCCACGGCAGGAAGCGAGCTCCCGGCCTTCCCCGAGGAGCCTCCCCGGGGGAAGGGGGTGCCGAGGACCCCCCTTCTCCTGCCAAGGTGGGGCGAGAGGCTCCCTCTGAGCGTGCGGGGGGCGGTTTAGGCCGCGGGGAGGCCGGGCCCGGCGTCCCTCAGGCGAGGCCCGTTGGCGGCGAGGCCCGTTGGCGGCGCAGGCCTCCCCCCCCACCATGTCGTTTCCCCCCCCCAGGGTCCCGGTACCGGGGGGG
>VWZL01005842.1:743033-758470 GCA_013396915.1 Stercorarius parasiticus
CGGTGAGGCGGGGCGGGGGCTGCCGGCGGGGCGGGGGGCTCGGCGGGCAGGGCCGTTGGCCCTCTCGCCTGTGGCTTTATTCCTAAAAAAAACCCACGAAACCAAACCCTCGTTTATTTGGGGTTTGTGTGGTGACCTGCTCTTTAGCCCCCTCATGGCCTCAGTGCAGCAGGGGTTGAGGGCGAGGGGAGGTGCTGGCTGTGCCCTTATGGCGCGGGGGCTTGAATCGGGTCTCGTAGCACAGGGCAGCCTTGTGCTCCTATGTGGAGGGCGTTGCCTGTGGCACGCTTTTTAAGATAAAATACATCTAATGCTGTTTGGCACAGTGAGCACTAGTTGTCTTGAATTCCCTTCAAGGAGTTAGGCTCTTGCTATCATGGGTTTGCTCTTTCTATCCATATTTTATCTCATCCAGATTGTGTTTCGGCTCCCCAGTGCTTCCTTTTGCTTCCTTTTCATGCAACTGCAGGGAGAGCTGCTGCCGGCGTTGCAGTCGCTCCAGCTTCAGCCCTTTTCGCAAGTTTTGGCTCTTCTGGCAGCTCTTGGTGTCCGGTGTGAAGCTTTGCCTTGAGGAAAGATTCTTGTCGCTTCATGTCTGTTTCTAGCAAGTACATATTTGTGCCATGGGGCTCTTTCTGCCCAAGGTGAGCTGTTAAGCGTCCCAAGGCAGCGTGGCTTTCCTGGCAGAGAGCTAGTAGCTCTTGGATTCATCCTGGAATTGGAGGGTAAGATGAGGAAAGGCAAAAGCTTTGAGAGTCTGGGCTTGATTTGGGACAGGTTGTAAAGGTTTCTTGTGCCCGGACTTCATGATAGCACTCGTTGCATGTCTGGGATGAAATGGAGGAAATTCCGTGGCTGCGTTCGCAGAGGCAAACGCGCAGGCTTGGGAGCTGGCACGCACGGATGCTTGGTGCCTGCGTGGGTCTGCGGCAGCCTGAAGCGCTGGAGCTGGGGAATATGAAACGCTTCATTCATCAAAAAGAGCTAGTAACTCTGCTTCCGAGTGTTTTAAATGTCAGTGTGAACTCTGTCGCCTCTGATAAAAGCAGAGAAGGGTGATGATGTTGGAAGTCTCTGCTTTGTCTCGAGCACATCGTCCCTCAACAAAGTCAAGTTTGAAACACTGGGAAGAACCATTTGGCTTATTTTATTTCTTCAACTCTTGTAAGTAGCAATAGAAATAAGTTTTCATTTGGGAGCTGAGAAGACTCCTCTTTTTTTCCTTTTTTTGCTGCTAGGAACTAAACTTAAATAGCCGATACAATTATTCACATTTTCCTGTTCCTCTCAAAGGAGAAACGTGACCGTGAAATCACTTGGAGCAACTTCTCCAAGCTCGATCACGAGATCGAGCTCTGTGTGCATACTCACTGCTTTCCACATGCCCTGCTTTGACACTCAAAGTACACTCTTAATTTTAGGGCTTTTTTCCCTCCTTGCCTTCCTTTTGTTTTCCCACATGGGTGGTTAGTAATAACAGGCAATGGAAACCCTGGATGGCAGAAAATAGTTTCTATTAATAGAGAAAATAAGACAGAACCTGTTTTCTGTCTGTTTCAGAAAGGTGCCGTGTCAATTTCATAAGCAAGAAAGATTATGTCCAAACTCTGTGCTGGAATTCTAGCATGAAAATGTAGACCAGTTTAAGTTAGGAGGGATTGGTCAAGCCCTGGTTCAAAACAGAGCCAAGCCTGGGGTCGGGGACAACTTTGCTGTTGGGCCAAGCTTCTGTGTCCAGCTGAAATTGCAGTTTTGCTGCGTGGAGAGCTGAGCCCTTGCTGCAGTGTTTGACCACACTCGGGGTGAAGAATATTTACATTTTCCTTATCCGTAACTGGGATTTCCCTTGCTGCTCTTCCCTTGTTTCTTGCTGTTAAGCTGGGCAGCTCTGAAATGAGCCTAGGAGAGACCCAGGACTCTGCGTGGAGGTCAAGCCAGGACCTGCCATACCTGATGTCTTATTGCTGCCATCCTGTTGCAATCATTGTGTTAGCGTCCTTATCTTCTAGTCCATGACCATAATTAACTTGATGTTCACCTTCACAGTGCTCTTTCGAACCACGAACTTCAGCCTTCGTGGCTGATGGGTCACTGATCCCTGCTGAGCCCATCTGCGTTGCTTTCTAGGTGTGATTAGCGCCAGTGCTTGCCTGCTCCTTGGCCAAGGAGGCCACGTTTGGGTTTGGTGATGTCTCCCTGGGTGGGTCTAAATGTGGTATGTGGTGGTGGGACCAATTCTTTTGAGGCTTCTCAACAGAATGAGTATTTTTTCTGTCCCCAGGCTTGAGAGTGGCCGTCCCTGGTGAGCTGCTGGCTTGCCGAGCAGAAGCAGCAGGTCTTACCGTGCTGGCATGCCAGCTCACACATCTGCGAGGTTGCCTTGGCTACCGGCTCATCTGTAACCAAGAGGAAGGCTTAAAACTGAGGACTGTCTTTGAGCCGTTTCCCTTCTCTCTGTGAAGGTTTTGCCCTTCCTTCATGTAGAAATGTGGGGTTTCTGACTCCTGCAAGCTTTGGAGCACAGGCTCTCTCCATTTCACCCGAACGTTGGCGGTGCCATGGCCTCTCTGAAGTCTGCTTGGTCCCTGGCTTCTGACCTGGCTCACTCAAAGCCAAGCTTTTTATTTTTCAGTGATCGTATTGAGCATTGCCTGTTCCTGAGAATGCTGTGGGGGTGTAGGCATGGACCTTGCTTGGGATTAGCACGGTCCCACCCCACTAACCCACGTTCCTCCTGCCCAGAGCTGCTGTGAGTAGATCTGTGTGCCTCAGTGAAGGCTGAACATCTCCCTTTGGAGTTGTGTGTGCGAATCCAGTGAGAACTCAGGGCTGTGCATCCTTGGAGGTTCTCCTTCAGATAGGGAGGTGTGTCCAGCGCTCCTGCTTGGGGTCTGAAAGCATCTGGGTTTATTTTTCCAGCTGTTGCGCCTGGGGCCGGCTTTGCAGAAGGTGAAGTCGGTCGGGAGCCTTTCTGTGCTGGTTGAGATCTTTTAGTGGCCTCTAACTCAGCCTAACTCTGCAGCATGCTTAGAATCATTCTCTACCCTTTTTTACAGGGTTTCTTTCCCCTCTCTAAGGGTAGGTAGGGTAGCAGAGCTCTTGGGTTCGTGCTTTTTTCCCAGTGCTGGGAGAGTTTGGAAACATGAAGCTCTTCACCCTCCCTGGAGAAGGTGTGGGTAGTCGTGGCTGTTGCTTAGAGCAGGGGCTGGTGTCCAGGAAGCCTTGGTAAACGATCCTCTGATTTCTCTTCTTCTCTGTGTGCTCCTTTAAGCTTCCATTGCAAAGCCTTCCTCACCAGCAAATCTTCTCTGCGCTTAAAGTTGGGATCAGCTTGTGTGCTCCTGGTTGCATGTGTTGAATGGTAGGCCCCTGCTGAACACCTCTGTGCCTGCTCTGGGGTTAAGGAGGGGGTGCCTGTTTCTGGCATGTGTGTTAAAAGTCCACGTGCTCCTGCGCCTCCATCGTTAGCTGGTCTGGGAGGACAGAGGTGGACTGGAAGCAGGGAAAAGAGCCAGGATGGGGTTGATGTCTGTAGTCTATGTCCTTTGCAGAGAATGAGGCACCCTGGGGGACGCCCTGCACTCAGCTCCTCGTCTTTGTTGCCACGCCGGGCTGTGATGGGTTTCCCAGCCTGGACTCCAAGGAAAACTGTGAGTATTGGGGCTGGGAATGAGAGAGAGTGACTGCAGTGGGTGTGCAGCTGTTTCTGTGCCCATCAGTTGGAAACAGCACCATGCAGCACTTACCCCCGATTTTGGGGAGGCAGCATCCTTGCTGTATTGTTGAGAAACCAGGGCAGCGGGGAGTGAGTTACCTGAGGATGCTGATAAAGCAGTGGAGGAGGTTTAAAATAAAAAAACAAACACAAAAATCCATTCTCTGGGATCCTAGGGTGCAGTCCTGTATCAAAATCTCTGCCTGGTGCCACTGCAACCCCATAGCTGGGGCTGTCGTGGCCCGTAGCAGCGTGTGATGAAGTGCGGGACCTAATGCCAGCGCTGGCCCCTCTGATGCTGTGTTTCAGATAAGCTCTCTGTCTCGGAAGGCTCCTTGCTGCTCTCTGCGGATGCCGTGTGGGGAGCTCTCAGAGGTGAGGTGTGCTTTCTGTGGGGCATTCCCACTCTCCCTGCCTCAGGCCTATGGGGATGTCTCTCTGTGCCTCTCTCTTTCCATAGACTTTTTTGTTAATTGAGCTCTGTTCCTTTGGGGGAGTCTGTGCTGAGAAAGTGACTGTGTGTGGTTTTCCTGCAGGCCTGGAGACATTCAGCCAGCTCGTTGGGAGAGACGAGAATGGCACGGTGAGTCCTGGCCTCATCTCCTGGGGGCAATCAGCTCTCTGTAATGCTCCTGCCTCAATGGGGACAGGATGAGGATGGCCAGGATGCTTGGGATGAGGGGGGTACCAGCAGTGCAGCACAGTCTCGTCAAGGGCCGAGCAGGGATTCATGAATCCAGCCAGATTCCTGCCTTCTGAGCGGTGAAGCATCACAGCTCTTTCTGGCTTGCTTGCATGCTGGACAACGAGGCTACCCCTCCTTGTCGCGCTGGTCCTGGGAACAAAGGTGACCCTAATTGTCTCCTGCTAATGGCTGTGTTGCCTGGAGCCCTGCTCAGTACTTTCTTGTGTTCTCTGCATGCAGTACTACATCAACAAGACAGAAATCGTGGACTTTCCCCGCTTCCCTCACCGGGGACTGTTGCTGGACACCTCTCGTCACTACCTGCCTCTGAGAGCCATCCTGGAAACTCTGGTAGGGAGCCTGTGCTGGGAGACCCAGTGGTTTAGTTGCGTGTCCCTTCCTTTGCAACAACTGAGGGCTCCTTGGGTGGCCTGGAGGGCTTTTTGGTTTTTTCGTGTTGCTCCTTTCCAAAGATCTTAGGAGCTAATTTGTAGGCCACTGCATCTGCATCTCATCGAGGAAGAGCTTGTCAAACCTAGGCTTTTTAAACAAAACCATCTTGCTTGTCCCTAGATGAAGCAGCAGGCTGGGGTGGGATGGCACCGTGACCTCAATTCTTAATATACAGATGTGCATCATGGAAAAATGCTTGTATGCTGTGGGTCCTTCCCAGTGCCCATGGCTGTGTTTGCTCATGGTGTAGCTCAGAGCTGCCTTGTTTGGGTGATCTCTCAGCTCCCTCTGTAAATAGGATAAGGAAGAAAACCCTGAGGTGTCTTAGATTCCTGCAATCCAGATTACTTTCCGAGTCTGGGTTGTTTCTGAGGCAAGGGAAAACACTGACTTCTTCCCAGCCACGTTAGACAAACGTGGATGGTGGATCATCCCAAGCAGAATTAATCTTACAGGTCTCCACCATTGGCTCAGCTATAAGGAGAACAGGGATTTTTATTGTGAGCAGGAGTGCTACTGGCCCTCTGCAGCTCTTTGTGGTGCTGGTGTGTTAGAAGAGAGGTGTCTGAATCCCTCTTGGATGCTGGGGAGCGTTTGGGGACTCTGCCTTGTCCTTTTGGAGCACAGGCACCTTGTCCCCTTTCTGTGGCAAGCTGGGTGACCTTTCAGAAGGGACAGGGCATGTTCATCTTTGTTCCCGTTCCTTCCCAGGATGTCATGGCTTACAACAAGTTCAATGTGTTTCACTGGCACATTGTGGATGACCCATCTTTCCCCTACGAGAGCTTCACCTTCCCAGAGCTCAGCAAGCAGGTGACCCACCCCAGTCACCGTGTGGCGCCCAGTCCAGGGCGAGCAGATCACTCCCTCAGCACCTGAGCAAGGTGCTGAGGTTTCTTGTGTTCCCCCAGGGAGCCTTCAACCCCATGACCCACGTGTACACAGCCAGCGACGTGCAGACAGTGATCGAGTACGCCCGGCTGCGTGGCATCAGGGTCATCGCAGAGTTCGACACTCCTGGGCACACCCTCTCCTGGGGTCCAGGTGAGGAGCAGACCCTGCCGCCTGCTGCTGTGAGGAGAGTCATAGTTGCATCGGGGGGAGAAAGGGCATCTGCAACCTGGATCCCAAAAGCTGGGTGTGGGCAGCCGTGTCCCACGGGCTGGCTTTGAGGAGGAGCAAACCATCGTCTAGGGGAAGTAGGACCCAATGGTCCAACTTCTGGAACAAAATCCAAAGGGAAAACTTTTCCATCTCTTCTTGGGTGATTTTTTTGGGGAACGTCCGCTGTGCCAAAACCAACATAGTGGGTATTGCAAGGATCTTGAGTTTAACTGGGGGTACAGCTGACCAAGCTTCCTTGCTCTGCTCAGCTGTGCCCCAGTCTCTGCTCCAGGGACTGCAAGTGCTGCCTCTTCCATGTCTGGAAGTGTGAGAAGCTCCAGGAAAACATTGCCTTGTCTTTCTTTCTCCTTCCCTTGCCTCCAGATGCCATGGCCTGCACTGGAGTACACCCTCTGCATGTGGTCACAGCCAAAACTGTGCCTGCCCACCTTCCCCATCTGCAGTGGGTGCACAGAGCTGGGAGACAGTGCTGGGGACTGCACTGGCATTACCTTTCCCCAGCAGCTCTGCGTGTGGCTTCCTATAGGAATCTCCCAAAAAAAGCAGTGGGGCCCACAATGAGAGATACCAAGGAGAGACCTGGGAAGGGCGGGAAATGTGGCATCCTGCAAGGATTTGGTTGTGCGGGGGGGAAAGGATGTCCAGCCTAATGGGTTCAAGCCCTGCTGATCTCAGCTGGGAGTGCGTATTTGGGGCAGCTGTGCATGGCGGGAGCACAAGATGAGTGCAGAACACAGATCCCTCCTCATCAGGTCAGGCTTCCTGAGCCAGGGATCAGTTTTCTGCTGCTGTGTTTATGCGTGGTGCGCCATGCCCAGGTCTTCTGTCCCCTGGCAGGTGCTGGACCATGCTGAGGAGGGTCCAGGGGGTTACACAGGGTGATATGGCCATGCTTAGCCCCTTCCTCACACTCCCGTGTTTGTTATGACCCAGGTGCTCCAGGCCTGCTGACTCCCTGCTATTTGGGCAAGGAACCTTCTGGGACCTATGGGCCCATCAACCCCATCCTTAACAGCACCTACAAGTTTGTGACCGATTTGTTTCAAGAGGTCAGCACTGTATTCCCAGACTTCTTTCTTCACCTCGGTGGCGATGAGGTGGACTTCACGTGCTGGTGAGTCTCAGATCAGTCTGAAATGGGGACGGGGGGAAGTATCTGGGACTGGAGACCCAGCCCATTGCTTTGTGGTCATGATTGTCTGCAGATCTTTGGTGTCCTGCTCCCCCAGGCTCTATGTGTCGGTGCCTGGGGTTTTGGTGCTCGAAGTGACGCTGATTGTGGGAAGCCGCTGGCGCTGGCACAGCCACAGCTCTTGGAATGCTTGGGCTGGCCTTGGACCGATGTGGGAAGGACTTGGCCGTGTCTTGTCCTTACTCCAGAGCTCAGGTTGCAGTGCTTTTATTCTCTTCTCTTTGGTACACAGGAAATCCAATCCAAAAATCTGTGCCTTCATGAAGGAGATGGGTTTTGGTGAAGATTACAAGAAATTAGAGTCGCTCTATATCCAGAGGTAAGGATGGTTGCATCTTGGGCCTGCAGCTGCAGTATGTGACCAGCACAAATGTCTTCTGCTGTCTCAAGGACACCAGATCTCCTTTTCAGGAGCACACCCATTCAGGCACGTCTCCCTGAAGGAGTAGCCTAGCTGTGTTTTATTGGGAGACTGACCACAAAAAAGCCTCGGGCTGAGGAGAAGGAAGCCCCATAAGGCACCGTGCTTTCTCCCTTCTCCTTCAGAAGTACCTGCATGTCCTGCTGTGGGTGTTGGGAATATTGGTGCTACTGCCCTGGCTGTATGCAACCAGTAAGGAGAGGGGAGTGTAACTGAGGTGACCCAAAACTCGGTACTCTTTTCACTCCAGGCTTCTGGACATCATCTCTTCCCTCGGCAAAGGTTATATCGTGTGGCAGGAGGTGTTTGACAATGGAGCGGAGGTGAGAGCTGCCCGTGCCCTGGTGAACAGTGCCAGCACCCCAGCCAGCTGCTCTGGTGCGATCCGGGGGTGCTGTGCTGGGGCTGGTGGGGGGGATTCTCTTGTGGAACTGGTGTTGGTCTTGAGATGGTGCTGCCGGTGAGCTGCCCTCAGGGTGGCTTTGTCATACCGCTGTCAACGCCCTCTTCCCTCCAGGTTCTTATATATACACTGCAAGAGGCCAGTTTTAACCCTGCCCAGGACACTCTGCAAATGGGCTTATCCCTCCCCCAGTTGCTTCTGCAAACCGGATGGGAAGTGCCTCAAAAGTCAAGCCAATGTCTGCCTCGGTTTCCCTTTGGGGGGTGTTTGCAGCTGTGGAGGGGTCAGGGCACTCTGCTTGTGAGGGAAGGTGGTGCTCTTGTTCCCACACTGATCCCGTGCACAGGGTTCACATGTACTCTTCAGGTGAGGCCAGACACCATTGTCCACGTGTGGAAGGAGAACCCCATGCCATACATGGAGGAAATGGCCAATGTCACCAAGGCTGGCTACCGGGCTCTGCTCTCTGCCCCCTGGTACCTCAACCGCATCTCCTACGGGCAGGACTGGATGTCAGCCTACAAAGTGGAGCCCTTGAAGTTTGAAGGTGTGTTCCTTGTGTCCCCTTCCCGTATGGCAGCTGACTTGTCAGGAGGTAGTGCCAGGGCTGGCTGTTTTGCTAATCCGTTCTCGTTGCTGGTGTGACGGTGCTTGACTGACTGTGTCCTTGGTTCCTGTGCTATGTTCCATTCCCTTGCTGACAGCAGAAACCAACTCTGCCTGGGGTTTGAAGCGGGGGCTTCCAGAATAGCAAGTTGTTGCCTCCGTAGCTGAGCCGTTCTCTGCTGTTACAGGCACGTCTGTGGGCAGGGCTATAAGTCACCCCATTATCTTACAACACCCCATCACCTGAATACTGTGTCCTCTGGCAGGCAGCCCCGAGCAGAAGGACCGAGTGATCGGCGGAGAGGCGTGCATGTGGGGTGAATACGTGGATGTCACTAACCTGACCCCCAGGCTCTGGTAAGAGAAGCCGTGGGGAGGTTGGCTCGAGCTGCATGGGAAAGGGCGCAGGCCTCTTTCCCTCGCCACTGAACCACCCATGATGCCACACGCTGCAGGTTTGGTTCGTGCGTGGTGCTTGTCCCTGTCCCCTGGCAGTGCCTCTGTACTAGCAACAGCCTCACTGAGGCTTAAATGGGGGTTTGTAAGATCGTAACATGCTCCCGTACAACCTGCTGCTGCAACCAGTTTGTGTGTAACGCTGCTGGTCTGTGTCCTGTCACCTCAGTCCACTACTGATCCACATCTGTCCAGGAGTGGATCTTCTGATACACAGAAGCCTTGTGCCTTTGTGTGCTGAAGGATGTGCGTCAGGAAAGTGTTTGGGAGCTCAGGGCTTTGCGTGAGAAGCTTTCCAACTCGCCCCTGACCTGGCTGCCTCTGTCCCTCCTTCTTCCAGGCCGAGAGCTGGGGCCGTAGCAGAGAGACTGTGGAGCAACGCGACCGTCAGGGACCTACAAGATGCCTACGTGCGGCTGGCAGAGTTCCGCTGCAAGCTTCTCGGGTAACCGTCCCTCCTCGCAGCAGGACAGTGCAGATGCCCTCCTCTCTGGGGTCCAACCCTGGGGAGCACGGCGAGGTCGAAGTGGGCTTTCCCTGCTGCAAAATAACCCTTGTTCTTACGGAAAGTCCTGAGCTTTTCTCCTGCCTGTGCGTGGGCAGAGCTTGCTTTATGTGGTGCTGGAAGAGAGCCCCTGCTGCCGGCGTGGGCTGGTGGCTCTTGTTGAGGAGAGGGCTTTGTGCTGAGGAAGGGGGGCCTGTCAGCTATTGCCACCCCTCCTGCAGCACCAGCTTCTCCTGGAAACCTGCCCTTACCCCATGCTCCCACACGAGAGCAAAAAAACAGATCTCTAAGCACAGGATGAGAACCGCTCCCTCCTTGTCGCACCTGAAATGGGGCACCAATGGCTGCCCTGCACTGCTCTGCCCCCTCAGATCTAACTGTGGGCTCTGCCTGTCCCCTCTGCCTAATGCGATCTCTCCCCTCTCTTTCCAGGCGTGGTGTCCGGGCGCAGCCTCTCTACGTAGGATACTGTGAAAATGAATTTGGCGGGGTTTGAAGGGAGAGTCCCACTGCCCTCGGTCGCTGCGCACACAGGAGGAATCATCCAGCCCTCTCAAAAGCTGCTGGCTTGGCCAAGGGACCCCTTCTCACCCCCAACTTCTGCTCTCGCTTTAGTGCAATGATCTTTTTTTTCCTTAGTGTGCACTCTTTGCCTCTTTTTCTATTTTTATTTCTTTAAATCTATAAATAAATGACCCCAAAGAGGAAAAAGGTGCTTTTTCATGCTCAGCTGGGGCTTGGGAGACCGTGCAAGGGTTTTTGTTAGCAGGAGAATGGGTAGGGCTTGCTCCAGAGATGCTGGTGGAGGAGCACCTGGCTGTGTCTCACCCTGGTGGCTCCAGAGCTTGCTGGGTGCCTGCTGAGACTGTGCTTAGCATCTGCTGCTGTCACGCCCCATCCCTGCAGGGAGAAGGTATGGGCATCCCCACTTTTCCCCTTGACCTCCCACCATCCACACCAGGCCATGGCACTACTGTGTGGTGACCTTGGTTTTGCTTCTGTGGCCTTCCACGCACCAGCAGTCAGTGTTCTGCCACTCCTGTCCTTCTCTGTCTCCTCTCTCTGCCTCCATCCAGGCAGGACGCTTGCCTGCAAGCCACCATCTCTGCTGTCACCTCCTCCTCTGGCTTCTGAGAAGACACCTTGAAGCCTCTCCAAGGAGACCTCAGACCCATGGAGCTGAGCAGTGCATGGATGCGATAGAGCCACTGCTCAGCTCTTCCATCACCTCTTGCCTCTGCTCAGGATTCGGCCAACTAATCTGTCCTCCTCGGGGTGGGGAACTCAGCTCCAGGTCTGCATCCGACAGGTTTGGATAGTATTTTCCTTGGAGACTGGTGGTGCTGCTGTCCCATGGAGCTGGGACAGGCGTGGTTCTTGTCCGTTGATGGTTGGGGTTGCCCTGCTGGAAACCACATCCAGCTCAAAGCCAGGGAATCTCTTGGGGAGAAATCCTGTCTGATAGGACTGTTGATCTGGTCTTCAATGAGCAAGATCTGCTGTTATGGCTGGAAACGCTTTACTATTGAACTTTAAATCAAAAGTATTGAATTAACTTTCAATTAAAAATACTCAGAAATGGGCAAGTCTGGAATTTCTTCACCCTCCTGCGAAGGGATACCCAAACGCTGCTCCTCTGAAGCGCTACATCTTGAAGGGGAGGGGAAAAAAGATTGTGAAGCCCAGACACCCCGAAGCAGGCAAGTTTAGCCGGATTTGTGAGAAAGAGGGATGTTTTTTCCCCTTGCTGAGGGTGGGGGGGGAAGGGCTGCCTCCCTGTGCCCTGTTTCCTGGGGGAAGAAGCTCCTCTGCTTCCTCCAAGTCCGCGGGGGAAAATCCGTTGGTTTGGCCGTGAATACTTGGGTATTTAAGGCTGAATGGAGCCAGGAATCCTGACCTGCCCCTCTGTTACTCCAAGCGTGTTTATTTCTCTTAAATCGAGTAACCCAAAATACCTAAATAATAATAGCTGCCTCCTTTTGCTGGGGTTTGATGTGCTGTCAAGTCCTAACGAGCTCCAAAGGGCTGGTGTAATTAGTGCTCCTTCCTCCCTATGAGACCTGGCACTAGCAAACACTGATCAGAATCTTCTTGTCCCCATGAGGACATCTCCTTCTGCTCTGACCCGAGTCCCCTCTGATGCCACCCAGCATCCCCGTGGCATTTTCTGGGGTTGGCTTTGTCAACCATTGCTCTACAACACAAATGCCTTGGGTACTCGCGGAGCAGAAGATTCTGGTGCAGGCTGGTGGCATCCTGGGCTTCAGACCCGGGTGTCTGCTCTGGCTCTGCCTGGCCACCTCTGCCTGGCTCTTCCCGCAGCCACGCCGGGGGGAGGACACCCCAGATCCCATGGTTCACTGCTGGGATGCGGCGCTTCGGGCTCCGAGAGGGTGGCAGGCAGAGAGGAAGGGGGTCAGTATTCCCTCATGTTTTTAGAAGTTGGGGGTTTTCCCTTTTATTTTTTTTTTTTCCCCCTAGCATGGTATAAATTGGTACCTTCACCGGGTGCTTTTGTTACTGCAGGGGGCTGCCGCTGGGGGCGCTGTGGCCAATTGGGAACCCTGGCCCTGGGGAGAGTGCTCTGCTCCCAACGAGGATGCTCTGCTCTTGGGAATGATGCTCTGCTCCCCGGCGGGTGCTCTGCTCCCCGGCACTGCCCTGTGCATGCTGAGGGGCTCTTCACCACCACATCCCAGTTCCCTGCCCTCACCCTGCCCATCCCCCGGCTCTCTGGGCTCCCTGTCACCCCCGGGGGGTGCAGGGCACTGCAAGGCCGGTGGGGCTGGCAAAGGGGACCCCCCAACCCCATGCCTGCTGTGAAAGCCTGGTGTTTCCCATCCGGGTTGAACATCACCCCATGGTCCTGCTTCCTGGGGGGTCTCCACCAGCATCTCCCCCAAAAACACCGCCTCGGGGGTGTCCTGGGGAGGCATGCACCCTTGCAAAGGTCGGGATCCCTGTCAGCAGGGGGGGAGCACCCTGCTTTCCCCTGCCGCTGCCCGGCCCGTTCCTTCCAGAACATCTATTTTGGGTGCGTAAAACTTGCCGGGGAGCAGCAGAGAACAGGCAGCGTGTGAATCACTCAGGGCCAACGGGTTTAAAAATAAACCCAGGCGGCGGTGAGGAGCGGCCGCCGGGCCCCCAGGTTTCGGCAGGATGAGGCCCAAACCCACCCACGGGTGCTCGCCCTGGGGCCGGCCTCAGCTGGGGAGGGGTCTATCATGACACACACATGTGTTTGCACATGTCGGCATGCATGGGCACATGCTTGCAGCTGTGTGCACATGCCTGCATGCATAGGGTGCTTGTGAACACATATGCTCGTGCACATGCTTGCATGTGCATGCATAGGGGCGCTTACAAATCCGTGCTCTCATGCACATGCTTGCACGCGTGTGCGTATGCACACTTGTGAACACCTGCACTCATGCACATGCTTGCACACACGTGCATATGGGCGCTTACAAAAATGTGCACTCATGCACATGCTTGCACATGTGTGTATGTGGGTGCTTGTGAACACATGTGCTCATGCACATGCTTGCACACACATGCATATGAGAGCTTACAAAACCATGCACTCATGCACATGCTTGCACAAACATGCATAGCAATGCTTGTGAACATGTGCATTCATGCACATGCTTGCACACACGTGTGCATGGGGCACTTGCAAACACACACATGCACGTGCTTGCGTGCACATGCACACCTGCACACACACACAAATGCATGTGCACACACGTGCTCACACGCCGTTGCACAGGCTTGCAACACAGGTGTGAAGCTGCATGTGCCCATGCATGCCCTGGCATGTGCTCGCACACACACGCACACTCTTGCAACCGTGTGCGTGCAGCACACGCACACACATGCACACACTCACACACATCTGCACNCGGAGCAGAAGATTCTGGTGCAGGCTGGTGGCATCCTGGGCTTCAGACCCGGGTGTCTGCTCTGGCTCTGCCTGGCCACCTCTGCCTGGCTCTTCCCGCAGCCACGCCGGGGGGAGGACACCCCAGATCCCATGGTTCACTGCTGGGATGCGGCGCTTCGGGCTCCGAGAGGGTGGCAGGCAGAGAGGAAGGGGGTCAGTATTCCCTCATGTTTTTAGAAGTTGGGGGTTTTCCCTTTTATTTTTTTTTTTTCCCCCTAGCATGGTATAAATTGGTACCTTCACCGGGTGCTTTTGTTACTGCAGGGGGCTGCCGCTGGGGGCGCTGTGGCCAATTGGGAACCCTGGCCCTGGGGAGAGTGCTCTGCTCCCAACGAGGATGCTCTGCTCTTGGGAATGATGCTCTGCTCCCCGGCGGGTGCTCTGCTCCCCGGCACTGCCCTGTGCATGCTGAGGGGCTCTTCACCACCACATCCCAGTTCCCTGCCCTCACCCTGCCCATCCCCCGGCTCTCTGGGCTCCCTGTCACCCCCGGGGGGTGCAGGGCACTGCAAGGCCGGTGGGGCTGGCAAAGGGGACCCCCCAACCCCATGCCTGCTGTGAAAGCCTGGTGTTTCCCATCCGGGTTGAACATCACCCCATGGTCCTGCTTCCTGGGGGGTCTCCACCAGCATCTCCCCCAAAAACACCGCCTCGGGGGTGTCCTGGGGAGGCATGCACCCTTGCAAAGGTCGGGATCCCTGTCAGCAGGGGGGGAGCACCCTGCTTTCCCCTGCCGCTGCCCGGCCCGTTCCTTCCAGAACATCTATTTTGGGTGCGTAAAACTTGCCGGGGAGCAGCAGAGAACAGGCAGCGTGTGAATCACTCAGGGCCAACGGGTTTAAAAATAAACCCAGGCGGCGGTGAGGAGCGGCCGCCGGGCCCCCAGGTTTCGGCAGGATGAGGCCCAAACCCACCCACGGGTGCTCGCCCTGGGGCCGGCCTCAGCTGGGGAGGGGTCTATCATGACACACACATGTGTTTGCACATGTCGGCATGCATGGGCACATGCTTGCAGCTGTGTGCACATGCCTGCATGCATAGGGTGCTTGTGAACACATATGCTCGTGCACATGCTTGCATGTGCATGCATAGGGGCGCTTACAAATCCGTGCTCTCATGCACATGCTTGCACGCGTGTGCGTATGCACACTTGTGAACACCTGCACTCATGCACATGCTTGCACACACGTGCATATGGGCGCTTACAAAAATGTGCACTCATGCACATGCTTGCACATGTGTGTATGTGGGTGCTTGTGAACACATGTGCTCATGCACATGCTTGCACACACATGCATATGAGAGCTTACAAAACCATGCACTCATGCACATGCTTGCACAAACATGCATAGCAATGCTTGTGAACATGTGCATTCATGCACATGCTTGCACACACGTGTGCATGGGGCACTTGCAAACACACACATGCACGTGCTTGCGTGCACATGCACACCTGCACACACACACAAATGCATGTGCACACACGTGCTCACACGCCGTTGCACAGGCTTGCAACACAGGTGTGAAGCTGCATGTGCCCATGCATGCCCTGGCATGTGCTCGCACACACACGCACACTCTTGCAACCGTGTGCGTGCAGCACACGCACACACATGCACACACTCACACACATCTGCACCTGCATGGCAGCTCGCCAGGAAAGCCGGGCACCCCCAGCCCAGCTGCTGCTCTGGGAGTAATTAATTAACAACTGTGCCAGGTATTAAAGCCGCTCGCTGTAATTATTTCGGGGTGCGGGAGGGGGGGGCACCGGGGTCCGTCGAGGCGGGAAATGCAACAAAGTGCCCGAATTGTCCCTGTTGAGCCTTTTCCCGTGGATTTAAACCCGGCCAGAGGGTGGGGCCGAGCGGGGTGTTAACTCTGGAACCTACTGAGGGCCGCAGGGGTGGAGGCGGGCGGCTGCCCGGGGGTG
>VWZL01005842.1:793836-814976 GCA_013396915.1 Stercorarius parasiticus
CAGGGGTACGGGCGTGCAGCGGTCCCTGCCGCCATCACCCACCACCCTCAACCGCCATCACCCAACTCAGGCGCCGGCGGGCGCGGGTCTCTCTCAGGCGGCGGTTGAGGGGCGCTCTGGGAAGGTTGGGGTGCTCCGGGGGGCAGACATCTCGGCGGGATGGGGGTTTGTGGGGGGGTGAATGCCGGCCCATGAGGTCGGGTACCGGGAAAGGGGTGGGGTAACACGGTTGCGCCATCCCGGAGCCGGCTGGGAGGCTGAGTCAGGCGGAGAGGCCTCCCCGGTGTGTGTCCGTCCCCCCCCCCCCCCTGGCGCCGTGCCGGCCCTCACGGTGCTTAAACCGGCTGGTGATGCTGCGGCCGCTTTACCCATCCCCCGGCGGGGAGGCCCCTTCGCGATTAATCTCCTGCCATAATTACGGCGCGCCCGATTGATTGGGACGGTCCCTCCAACTGTGAAAAACATGTTTAAGCCTTCTCTGACGGGCATGAATAGCGCTTTTGTCGGGCGGACAATGGCAGCCGCCCCAGTGTCTTCTCAGATTAATTAGGAATAGACGGCAACCTCTAAAAACCCCGCTTTGTTCAGATAAGGCGAGTAGTTATCGGTGGGGCCCAGGTTAGCAGAAATCTGTGGTTCATGGAGGTTTTTTGTGATGTTAATAGCTTGACTTTCTGGCCGCCGCCTGCTCTCGGGATGGGCTGCTGCTGATCCTGGCTTGCCTCAGCCTAAAAATTGGATGAAAAAAGATTTCTTGTTTACTCGGATACCTCCGGGGAAACTCGAGGGCTCGTTGTGCAACCAGCAGTGCTTAATTAAAAAAAAAAATCCAGTCTCAGGCACACAATTTTATGCCCTACATCCCATGTATAAAGCAGAATTTAGGCTAATTTAGAGGAGTTGGAGTTTGGTGGCCCAAAGGGTTTTGCGGATTCCAGCTTTTTTCGAAGCCATCGCCAGGTTCACGAAGGCCTTTTTTTGCCGAGCAGGAAGCTCCGCTGCCAGCCACGTGTGTGAACCGGGGACTCTTGCCTGCGAAACCCTTCCGAGAAACTTTTACTTTCACTAGATAACGAGCTTGCAGTGCTGCCTCTCACCCCTTTGCTCGAGCAGCCTGCGTTTCTCTTGACTACCTCCTGCTTTATCCGCTCAAAGTTGTACATCTTACGAAAACCTTAACTTCTTGGCGTTAGCTGGGGGGGGTGATCCGACGCCGGCGTTAATTCCCTTTCCACGTGCTGAGCTGATAATTTAATTTAATGCAAACAAAACGTTTCCCAGGGTGGCCGGACCACGTGCTCGTCCTTTATCTGTCGAAGATGGTGCCGGTGCCTCTGCAGCGTGCGGTGATGGATGGCACGTACGGAATGGGGCTGCAGTACCTTGTCGCTGCCGCCCACAGCTGGGCGCGCAGCAAATCCCCATCCTGGAGCTGGGGATGCAGCTGAGGGATCTATATTTCCACCTAGAGTTATATTTAAATGTAAGAAAAAAAAGGACAAAAAAACCCAGAAAAACTTTCTGTTGTAATGCAAAAAAGATTTTTACACTTTCCTTAAAGGCAGCTGGGTGGTTTCTGGTGGTGCAGGGCCAGGCTGAAAGGCTCCTTGTCCTCTGTTGGAGCAACACGCTGCAAGGTTAAGTCAGTAGGTGTGCCCGCACTGCACATACCCTCGAGATAAGTCTTTCTCGTCGCCAAATATCTGATGCTTGTCACCTCTACTCGCTTAATTTTTTTTGTTAAGCCTCCTGTGTGCCTTTGCCCTCCAGGGAGGGCAGGGTCAGCTAAGGCAAGGCTAATCCATCTGCACACAGGGAAAGCGCGGATGTTGCCTAGTGCTTGACCTTCCTGGCCCCCATGGCTTCTGTGCTGAAAAGCTAGAGAGGGCATCTCCATTGTGGAGCGGTGGGTCTCTCCTCCTGCGTCTTGCTGCCAGGGAGAGCGTACACCAGCCGGGAGCAGGTGGTGGCTTCTGGGTGCTGTCCAGCCCTGCAGAAAGGAGGTGGCATTTTGCGGTGGCCATCTTGTACTTACATAATGGTGAGATGCCACCTCCTGCAGCAGCTACCCAGGGGAAAATGTGTTGTCTGCTCTCTCTGGAAGAGGACTTGACATGCTGCTTTAAAAGCCTGCTTTGCTGCAGAGCTGGAGATTTTTTTTTGTTGTTGAGTCCCTTTAGCTTCTGGAATGAATAAAGCTGATGTTTTTCTAGGCTTTTTTTGGGAATCTTGAAGGCCTGCCTGGTTTCATAACACTGCCCTTCTCATATATAAGTGCTAACTGAAACCATTTCTGCCTCTGGCCAGGGACACTGGGCATGAGCAGCCTTGTTCTGCAGCATGAGTGAGGTTGTGTAAGCCAGGCTGACCCATGCAGAGGTAATAAAACCGTCGCCTGCTGCGAGCCTGCAACTTTTACTGGCAGTAAAATATCTTTGTCTGGCATGGCCATAGTTAACACTGGTCTCCTGCCTGGGGACAGTCCCTTCCAGGCCTTGTCACTGCAGTTTCCACTTCCCTCTGTCACTGCTTGGCCTTGGGTGGGGATTGCCCTGGGGACTGGCCGTGCCTCTTCTTTCTCTTTCCCAGAGGGCAGATCCAGAGATGCCGTGGATTCAGGCTTTCTCAGCCGACCGCAGGATGAGCTGGCTGGACTTAGTCACCTCACTACTGCAAAACCGGTTGTCCTGACCTCAGACGGCTCTTTCTAGAATATTCAAGAGCTGGGGAGTTACCAGACATCTTTGGATTCCCTGTCTGAAGCAGAGGCAGCCCAAGTAATAAACTTGGGTGTTTAATTGTTATGCCCCTGAGGAAGGAATTTGGATTTAATCAGTGCTGGAAACATGCAGGCTTTGTAGAGGATCGCTTACCCCCCTTTCTTGCTCAGCCCAGGCTGAGTGCTCAGTGTCTTCAGGTGTCCTTGAAGTCCTTGCTCCTCTGTTTGATTTTTAAAAAAAGCAAGCCTGGAGTAGTGGGAAATGCCAGACATTCCTGTTATATTTATAAGACTGGTCCTTCCAGTAGAACTCAGTCTATGCTTTGTAAATACGTGGTAGTGGGAGGCAGGAGGAAGTATAAAAAAGTGAAGCTGTTGGTAGCAGGGCACGGTGCTGTGGGCAGATGGGTATTTGGAAGACTTTTTGGCTGCTGCGTTTCTGCGCTTGCCCCTGGACAAGGTCATGGTGTCTCGTTAATTTTTCTGAGCTCACTGAACTGCTGGAAAATCTTACGAAGGGGATTCTGATGGGGAACTTAACTCTGTTTTCTCTTTATATATTTAGAAAGACTTTAGGGGGTTTAAAATTATATTTGCAAAGGACTTGAGTAGGTGTGGGATTTCCATGAGATAAGGAGAACTCACCTGCCTGTTTTTAAAAACTTCCAAGTCATGCTCTGGGCACAGTTTCCGCCTCGGGATCCCGTTGTTTCGTATTCCTCTCATTCCCAGAAGCTGTGCAGACCCGCTCGTCCGGCTATGTGTGGAGGTGATTTCCCAGCAAAGGTTTTTTTTTTGGCATCTAGAGAAGCCGATGCTGCTCCGCAGGTGTCAGAGGATGCAGCAGCAAGTGTTAGAGGGCTAAAACACAATGTTTCAAGGCTGACCAGTGAGTTTTCCTGTAATAACGGGACTTTGTCAGGCTTTTTATGTGGGCAGACCTTCTTGTACTGACTCCGGTGAATCAGCAGTTTCTGGCAGGGCTGAGGGAAAAGAGGCTTTGCCAGGACAAATTATGGGGTTTTTTGCTGGCCTGACTCCTTTATGCCGCATGGGGAGCCAGGCAGTGGTGAGTCAGGGCTGCCTGCAAGAGGATCCGCACGATCCGCACGTACATGGTGAAGGTCTGCGGAGCAGAAGTGGCTGAGAGGAGGAGCATCTGAGCGAACAGAGCTTCTGCGGCACCAGGCAGGCACATGGCAGGCTGGCAGGGGACCTCCCTGCCTGTGTTTTGGAGGCATGGCTTCATTGTGGTCAGCCCTGCTAGCTTTGACAAAGCTTTTGGGTTTATTACTGCCTCTATTTCAAAGCTGAATGCACTGAGCCAGCTGGTGTGTGCAGCTAACACCATTTTGTGATTTATTGGGTTGTTTGGGGTTTTTTTGCTTGCTTGGGGCAGGCAGAACAAACCCCCTGCCTTTAGCTGAGCAGCAGCCCCTGTTTCTACAAGCACCATGCTGAAGGCATCTCCTAGGTGAAGGCAGCTTATGCTGAAAGAGCAGCGTGCATGCCCAGGGGATGAAGTTTGAACTCCAGCTGCTGACTAGTGATCGGTCTGTGCTGGTAGCCACCTTATGTCACTCTTTTACTGGAGGCTTTTTAAATGCTGGCAGTCTAGCCTGGGCAGGTCGAAGAGGACAAACAGCTTTTAGCTGCCACTGCTACTTGAGAACCTTGAGAACAAAATTATTGCAGTGTGGCCTGAGATGTGCAATTAGAAATGCCTGGGGGCACCAGAACTGCTGGGAAATGAGTGTCCTCCCATCCCAGCAAGCTGTTCAGCTTCAGTTCAGCTTCCTCTTGGGATTTTGGGGTATTCCTGCTGTTGTGGGGATGCTCTAGTCCTGCAGAGGCAAGCAGCCTGAGTTCACAGAGGTTTTTTTATCCAAATGTTGAAAATAAATAACTGGTTTAAACCTTGGGGTGGTTTTCTGCTGCCCTGGATGAAGGGGAATGCAGGGGATGGGGGAGACCCACAGCGTCTTCAGCCTGCTGAACTGTGACTAAAAAAATCTTCAGTCTTTTATATGTTCTCTGCCAAGGTGTTGTGTTTAATCAACTCAAACCTACTTGCTTGTACAGGCTTAAAGGATGGGTTTTAAGCTTAGGTGGACTTTGCTGTGATTAGGTATTTCTCAGCAGAAGATTGCCTGTGTAAGAGTGTATCTGCAGTCACGCTAGTGCCAAGCTGCCCCAGTCCCCAGTTGCGATGGGAAATGCAGTCGAGGCCTGTAGGAGAAATGACTCGAGAGCTGGGAGGGAGGAGGCAGAATCTCTGCCTGCGCACTCAAGTGCTTGAATTTTGTTGCGTTGTGTAGCTCCAAGGGAAGACTGGCAATGAAGAGAAGCTATGAAGGGAACTTCTGCATAGATGGCAGGTGAGCGCTGGGTGGTGTATGTGGGGGATGACAAATGTCTTGCCTGTATCTTAAGACTATCAAGTAGGAACATAAAGATAGTTTGACCCAGTAGCAGCTTTCTTGTTACCTCCATATTCATCACATGGGTGTGTTGGTGTCTTTAGTGAGCAAGTCTGAGTGATTCCTAAGCCTGGCACCGTTTTCATCTCTTCTAGACACAGGATTCCAGCAACAATGTCGAAGCACCATGATGCAGGGACCGCTTTCATCCAGACCCAGCAGCTGCACGCTGCCATGGCGGACACCTTCCTGGAGCACATGTGCCGCTTGGACATTGACTCGGAGCCAACCATTGCGAGAAACACCGGCATCATCTGCACCATTGGTAGGCGATTCCTAGATGGGAGAGAATTGCAGCTGTGAAGCCCTGTGTTAGTGAAACTTGTTAGGGAAATTGTGGGAAGGCTTCAGCTTTCATCCCTTGCCAGGGCTGAGCCTTGTGTGTTGCAAGAACATGACTTTCCCATGGCTGCCGTACCCATGTTAGTGCTAGAAGTGAATCCAGTAGCTGGGGAAATTGGAACTGGTCAGGTTCTCCTGTGCTCCTCAAGGCAAGTTAAAACAACCATTGTTGCTGTAGAGGTGAACTGCTTCAGTGCTGAGCGAGCCTGTATCCATTATGCCTTTTGTCTTCCACATGAAACAGCCTGACATGTGTGGGTTATCTCATTATTTTTACAAAGTTAATATTCAAACTGTTTCTTCCTCCTAGGCCCAGCCTCCCGCTCGGTGGAGAAGCTGAAGGAAATGATTAAATCTGGAATGAATGTTGCCCGCCTCAACTTCTCTCATGGCACCCACGAGGTAAGGGTGGGGTCTGAGCTGATACGGCCGGAGCCGTGTAACTGATATTTGACTCTTGTGTGCCCACTGCTGCCCTTTGCTGTACAAAGCTGCTGCTTCTCAGTTAATTGAAGAAGCCAAGAATGTTTGTTCCTGTTCTGCTGTGCACCTCTGCGGGAGAACAAACTATCAGTTGTCCATCTTAATTCTCATTTTCTTGCTGGGGGTTTTGCAAGCAGAGGATCAATGAATAACCTTGACTCAGAAGAAAACTGTTAGTGATTTGAAGTAATTACTGTGCATAATTGAAAGAATTGGACTCCTGGCTTTGCTTGGCTAACCAGCTGCTCCGGTTGGGTTCCTGGCAGTCATGAGGTTAGCACCATGCTACTTTGGGGAGGTGGTGTGGGGAGCTTTTAAGAATAAGCTTGAAAGAAATCAACACTGTTGGTGGCAGACAAGCCCTTATTGATATAAATAGATGAGATCCTCAGTGATACTGGAGGAGCCGAGGATCCCATTCCAGGTTGCCTAGAATGCCACCCTGAGCCTTCCTACTGAGGTTTTTTTTTTTTTACCCTGGCTGCCCTCCAGCCTTCAAAATGTCAGACGGTAGCCAGTAGCAGCTGTAGGTGGCTTTACTTACTGAACCGTGAGCCTCATCGTGCGTTACAGCTTGGCCTCTCACCCTCATGGCCTTTAAAGGCCACAGGTCACTGTCAAAATCGGAAGGCTCTGATGCTTAAGTGCAGAGAACAGTCAGACCTTGACTAAATACCCAGGGGTGGTGTTGGTGCGTAGGCTGCAGTTGGCAAAATCTGCCTGAAAAAAGGGTGGTGTGGAATAACTCTGCCTCTCAGTAGCCAAATGCTGCTGCTGGGTAGCTTGGCAGGAAGCTGGTGGCCAGGCTGAAACTGGGAATTTTCACACTGTTACTGCCCAGCAGAGCTGCTGCTGTGGTTTCCATACTTGTTAGCTGAGGTCGAGGACAGGGACTGTGGCTTTCTGTTTTGGGTAAGGTCTAATTGCACACTTGATACACATGAGGTTAGGTTACAGCAGAGGCTGGTCTTGCTGTCATCTCTTGTTGAGTTTGACTCTCAGCCGTAGCCTGTCTTAAGTTTGAATTCCCTCCTGGTTCCTCTGAAACACTCCCAATTTCCAGTGAAGCCCCCAGGGATTTTCATCTGTCATGAGCACTTTTGGTTCTTGTGTCCACCCTGAAGCATTCAGCAGGGCTTCAACAGAGATACTCTAGCATCTGGCTGCAGCGCTTTTATATAGAAAGAAAATAGCTTTTACTTCCAACTCTGCCTGCATTCCTGTTCTGCACATGTAACTCTTCTGGAAGTCAGACTCCCTAGGAGCCAGTTAGTCATCAAAATCAAACTAAAAAGGAAATAAAAATTCCAGGTGACTGGGACCAGATAAATGTAATAGCACTGTTCAGGCAAGTTTCCTGTACTGCACCCATTTAAGCTCTGGTACATGAAAGGATCGGGGCCTTCCCAGTCTCAACTTGCACACTTGATCAGTAAACTCAATTTTTCCTGCTCTAAAGAGTTAGCAGTTGTCGTGTACCTCTGGCTGAGGGCATGTACATGAACTTTAGCACGGGTTTTCCTGGCCCCACCTTCTGGGCTCTGGATTGTTGTCCCCATGATAGTGAGGTCGGCGTGTGGGGCTCGTGTGTTGAGGTGGATGGGTGGCGTGGGGTAAGCTGGGTGTTTCCAGGTGAGTCAGGTGAAAAGCTGTTGGTCTGTAGTGCAGAGAGGGGAAAGGATATTTCTTATCTGCAAAAGTCTGTCAAGTGTTACACAACTTGCAATCAAGGTTATCTCTTAATGTTGTTTAAGCAAGTAAAGTAAACTGATCTGCTGGTCATCTGAAGCTCATTTGAGGTAGTTGGGGTGGGAATTTCCCCTTGGAATTCTGTCCTGAGACTGGCAGCATGAGCAAAATGCTCTTGCACACATTAAAGTTTGGAAGCAGGGTGCGTGGTGCCGGAGTCCTGAACTTCTGTCTGTGATTGCTTTGGCTCTCAAAATGTAAATATTTAGGTGGATAATGTTCTCTTAGCAAATCCCTTATCTTTAGGGGAAATTTAAGCCAAAGAGTTAGAAATAGCTTCTCCGTCTGCACTCGCCTGGGGGACTGATAAGAGGGGTCAGGCTGGAAGTCTGTGGGGGAGTCAGCTGTGCAGAGAACAGCATCCTCCCTTCCATGCTGCATAGGGAGGAGGAGAACAGCCATGGATGGCAGTCATTTAACTGTGACAGGAGTCCTTCCATGCACACAATCATCCAGCTGCCAGCACTGCTGATGTTCTGCTGTGCTGAACAGGCAGATGTTCAGCAAAGCTTTCAGACATGTTCTTCCTAAAGGCCTTTTGGTTGGTGGACCAGCTTCAAAGGCCAAATGTATGTCCTGATGGAAAATCACTTCAGCCAAGTGCATGGGCTGTCTCTTCGAGTTGTCCTTCTGGGCTTAGAACTGGGGGCACCGAAGGTGTGGATAGGTAACTGTTGGACTCTGCTTTCATGCAGGGAAGGCTCTTGTATCCTCACACTGCTGTTCTGGAAGTTCAGTCTGAATTAAATTCTCAAGTTAAAACTGAGGTTGAGCATAATGTGAGAGCAGAGCTGTCAGCTTGGGCAGCATTTGGGGGAGCGTAGTGGTCTTATTTTCATAAGCAGTGGAGTAGAAATGGGCTGAATGTTTCCATGTTTTTTTCCTTGCCAGTATCATGAGGGCACAATAAAGAACGTGAGAGAAGCTACAGAGAGCTTTGCCTCTGATCCCATCACCTACCGACCTGTGGCTATTGCACTGGATACCAAGGGACCTGAAATTAGAACTGGACTCATTAAGGGAGTAAGTAGCTGTTTTTTTTGTCCCACTTCTTTCACTGCATGAGGCTAGATATCGTGTCATGCCTGTGGCCTTTTCCAAACAAAAAATATCTCTCGGAAATGAGGTAACAAACCAACTACCAAAAGTTTTGATGACCTGCTGCAGGCTGGGAGGTGGTGGTGTGCTGGTTTTTACTGGTTTTGTTGAACTGAATGTTTTGACATGCAGAGTGGCACAGCAGAAGTGGAGCTGAAGAAGGGTGCACCGCTCAAAGTGACCCTGGATGATGCCTTCATGGAGAACTGTGATGAGAACACGCTGTGGGTGGACTACAAGAATCTCACAAAGGTTGTAGAAGTTGGCAGCAAAATCTATGTGGATGATGGTCTGATTTCCTTGCTGGTTAAGGAGAAAGGTATGTAACAACTGTTCCAGCTATGATTATTTGGTTTTTCCTCAGAATATACTTGAGCTTTCCCTCCTGTAACTTTTTTAGCTTGCAGTTGTGTAGTAAAGAAAGGAGCATGTGTTTTTTAATACTGTAGTGAGACTTTGAGCAAAACTTTCTCTACTTCAAGTGTAGTAAGTTTCCAAAAACTAACTTCAGCTGGGTTTCACTAGACTGTCATCTAAAACACCTCTTCAAAGGTGAATGTGTGGTAGGGACGTACCTGTGATCAAAGCCTGTTCAGCCAGACAAATTCATACTTTTAATGCAGGATTTAACTAGTTTTACAACATAGACCCTGAGTTTTGTGGTTAGAGACAGAACTAGCTTTAACTGGTAATGTAGGGGCAAGGTTAGTTCCGTAATACTTCCTTTATAGTGCTGCCTAAACTGCTCTAGCCTCAACGTATTGCCTCTAGTCCTAGTGTGTGTAGGGAGATGAAGATGAGGCTTTTGGCGTGCTCAGGTTGGTATGACAGGGCTCCTGCATGCAGAAGTGCACCTTGGAAGCTTTTCTGGGGGAGGCAGTCCCAACCTCCTGCACGGAACAAATGGCATTTTGTCCAAGGACAGCGTAGATGTGGTTTTAAACTGGGCTGTTGTGCTCCCATGGGTAAATTGCAAGCTTGTGTCTTGCATAAATCTGTTGAAGATAGCAGTGATGCGCTGTTATCACGTGCGGTCGCTGTTGGTGCTGCTTTTCTCAGGCAGGGAGTGGTGTGGGAGCTGGCAGTGGGGAGCCTTCTGGTAAATGCTGACTGTGAGAACACATCTGTTTCAGGCAAGGACTATGTCATGACGGAGATTGAGAATGGTGGTATGCTGGGCAGCAAGAAGGGAGTGAACCTGCCTGGTGCTGCAGTTGACCTGCCTGCAGTCTCTGAAAAGGACATTCAGGACCTCAAATTCGGTGTGGAGCAGAACGTGGATATGGTGTTTGCTTCCTTCATCCGCAAAGCTGCTGATGTTCATGCTGTCAGGAAGGTGCTAGGGGAAAAGGGAAAGAACATCAAGATCATCAGCAAGATCGAGAACCATGAGGGTGTGCGCAGGTAAGCTTTGTGCAGGTGACATTTCAGGTTTGTCACCAAGTATTAACTGAAGAACACAGCCCTTTTGTGTTGTAGTCAGGACTCTTGGTCTCTGGCTTGCCAGCAGTGGCAGTTACTAGTCTGAGTAACAGGGTGGTAGTGCAAGCAGTCAGCTAATGCTTTGTGTGTGGGACTTGACGTAGCTGTGGTACAAGGAGTGGGTTGTGTAACGGCCATGTGCTCTGAGCTCGTGGGGACAGTGTCACAGTCTCCCTGCATCCCTAAAAAAAATCTGCAATGGTCTTTGTAGTGAGTGAGAGTTCAAAAACTTGCCGTTTTGTATGCAAATTAGTGAGCTAATGCTTGGGAATCTCCACATCTGTGACAAACTGTCAGACTAAAATATCTCAGATGAACTCATGCTCCTCTTGAACTGTCTTTGTGAAGCTTTAGAAAGCTTTGTACAGCGCTTTATATGTGCTATGGCTTGGTTTTGTTTTTCTTCCTCCTACCTTGGCATTACAGGGGACCAAAATGTCACATGGAAAGGCCATGTGCCAACAGTGTTGCTATGTATCGCACTCCAGAGCGATGCTCCCTTTCAGAGGGGGAGGACAGAACAGATGGGAAGGCACTTTGTGGAACAAATGGTTTAACAAACCTCTTCTCTTGCTTTCAGGTTTGATGAGATCATGGAGGCCAGCGATGGCATTATGGTGGCTCGTGGTGACCTGGGAATTGAGATCCCTGCTGAAAAAGTCTTCCTTGCCCAGAAGATGATGATTGGACGTTGCAACAGGGCTGGCAAACCCATCATCTGTGCCACTCAGGTACGCAAAACTCAGTGTTAGCTTGTAACTGACAAAGTCTGTCAGGGTGTGAATGTCAGTAGCTGTCATGGCTTGATGAGATGTCAAGAGCAAAGAGGTTTTGCTCATAGCCGAATACCTTATCACGAGGCACTTCAAAGATGTGTTTGGGGCCTTCCCCAGTAAGATTACAGGACCTCCTGTGTGGCTGCTGAAGGCTTTACCCCTCGAAACTTCATGCAGTGTGAGCTTTTTGGGCTGACCAAACAAATTCTGGGGAAGAAAATCAGTTATGCTTTGCCTTGGCATTTTGTAGCAGCACATCTCTGCCTAAGAGAGATTTGCTAATGTTCCCTGGTATCTTACAAGGTGTGCCCACACTGCAGCATCCGAAGGAACTGAATAAAAGATCCATCTCCTTATTATTCTGGGAGCTGCTGGGGAGGGAGGGAGAGCTGATGCTCAGTTTCACTGGTTCCAGTAGGGATCATGTGCAGACAGTCCTTGGGCACTGGGAGGTCTGGTTTCCTGGCTGTGCTTGCTCTGTGCGCAGGCTGTGGAAGTGAAAACTGTCTCTAGACAGTAATCGTCAGCCGAGGTTCTGGATTTACAGAACCACCTCCTTCTTCCTGTATCACTACTGAAATGTGACTGAAACGCTGCCTCAGGCAGTGTTCCATGAGGAAGTGAGTGATGCTTGCCCAGTGGTGAGCTGCAGTGGGGAGAAAGCTGAGCACCTGAGGAAGTTAAGAGCTGGCCAGGCTTTGGTGTGTGGAGTTTTAGCTTCTGGTAGAAGGGGGCAGGGAGAGCTAACCTCACGGAAAGCTGTCCTGTTTTCTGATCTTCAGAGCAGGTGCTTAGCAGTGGTGGTGGTAGCTGTTCCGAGTTTACTAGCCTGTACATATTATATAAAGAATTTAAAATCTTGTCTTGTATGAAGGTGACTTTAGTTGGTGCAGACCTTGCTGTTTACTTATTTCTCGATGGAAAAAACCAAACCCCTAGGTGCTAATTTGGGAACATGTGGCTGGATTTGAGCTTTCTGTAAAGATGTCTAATGTGATACTCTGCTCTGAAGAGCTCTGAGTTCATTGGACCAAGCCCTGTGCCGAAAAGTTAACTTGGAAAGTGTATGAGTCAACACAGGAAAAACCACAAAACCATGGAGGAAAGGCAAAGAATAAATTTAATCCTGATACCTTGCGGATCAGGGGATTTCCAAAGCAGCACCCAGGCAGAGCCATGCAAGTGGGGGACATGGGCACCACAGAGTGAGAGTCCTCATTAGCCGAGAGAGTGAGAGTTCAGACTTGCTGTTCTCGCCTATATTTCAGGGGTTCAAGGAGGCATAATTTTCTACTGGACTTTGATCTTCTCCAGCAGCAGGGCAGGAATCTTGAGCATGTTCAATAAGGTGTCCCTGAGTCCATCACAGGCCTATGTTATCTGAGTGCAGATGTTCTACTTGCCGAGCACATAAGACTAAACAATTAGCGTGATATATGTGTTTTCTAGCACCCCACGTGTGAGTCACTTGAGTGTGTTTACAATTCTCCTTGCCGATCTTCTGTTACTTTCTCACAGAAACTCAGAATATTGTGTCTGTGGTGATGTCTGGGTTAAATCTCCCTGGGAAAGGAGTAAATGTAGAACAGATACAAAACGAAATGGGTTGTTTTTATCGCTGGTAGATGGTTTAATTTAAAGCTGGTTAGGGACCAAGCCCCTCCCTGTACTGTACCCATGGGAGAAGTCGTCTTCCAGAGTTTTGAGGCTACATCCTGTCTTCTGCCCTATCTATGAAGTATATTGAAGTGCACTAGTAAAAAGAGTAGCTACTTCCTTCTGCAGTGTCTTGATTTCTTTGTACTTGTTCTTCCAGATGCTGGAAAGCATGATCAAGAAACCTCGCCCGACCCGTGCCGAGGGCAGCGATGTTGCTAATGCCGTCCTGGATGGAGCGGACTGCATCATGCTCTCCGGAGAGACTGCCAAGGGAGACTACCCGCTGGAGGCTGTGCGCATGCAGCATGCTGTGAGTACTGCCTCTGCTCTGGTGCCCCGCATCTTGTGTGTGAGCCAGGCACTGGAATGTCTAATTGTCTCTGGTGCTACGTGGCAGCACCTAGCAGCCCAAGCAGTGATTTCCTAGTTCACACTGTGGGTGTTTCTTTACCTACTGTGGTCCTGAGGGCCTGAAACCTCACTCTGCTCCAAACTATTGTTGGGCAGAGCTGAGAACTGCTCTGCAGTGCTCTGAAGTCTAAAACTTCAGACTACTCGTATTAATTTTTCTTTAGGACAGAGTAAAGGTGTTTTTTTTTTTTGCTGTTACCTTGGTATGAGTTTCTCCAAATGCCCTATTCATTTTGGCATATTAAATGCCTTAAACTTCTCCACGGTGAAGAAGCTGCTTCAGCAGTTTATCTGTAGCTAATGAAAGGTATCAGGTGACTCCTTTGGGGTGAAGGGGTGGGGTGGGGGTGCGGGGGAGGCTTGTGAATCTGATCTACAGTGCCGTTGCATTCAGCACCTGGTGTGCTTGGTGTTGGGGGTGTTTGCACGAATACTGACAGCACCATATTTTTACATGCCTGAACTGCCAGAAACCTCTGCTCTGCTTCGAGTTCACCCAGCTCGCATTTCAGCTGATAAAAAGCCTGATGTCAAGGATCTACAAGGATCTAACTTCTCCCCAGTTAACAGTGCTGTGAATCACAGCAGTGATAACTCTCACCAGTTGTAACTCTCACCAGTTTTATTTGCAATTCAGGTTATATAGATTAATCAGCTCAGCTAGTGTTTGTTTGCAGTGTGTTACATAAATATCTTTTACCTTTATCTGGTTAATATGGAGTGGTGTGTCTTGCATGTGGCAAATGCAAAATATGACTTGATTACTAGGCAGTGACTGCTGGTTTACAGGCTGAACACTAATGGTGCACCTGAAAGGTTCTTCCTCAGTTTTCACCCCCTAAATCACGAGGATTGACTTTCTACTAAGAGTTGGAAACTTGCTGCAGCAAACCTTAGGCCTGGGTTTCCATTCTGGCATTAATTCTTAGACTCAGGCAGGTCATATTGTACCTGTAGCCTGAGCTCAGGGTCCACTGCATGTGCTTCTGTCTTCCTGCAGACCTGGGAATAGCAATGTTCGCTCTGCCAGGCCCCTGCAGAAATGCCGAAGGTTTTAACCCTCTGCAGAGGAGCAAATACAGATTCACTTCATTTAATGTACCATGGTGCAAGCAGCAAGGTGCCAACTCTGTGGTGGTAGGAGCACGTCCCCCTGTGGTCAGGATCTTTCATCTGAGCTAATTAACTTGGTGGTAGTTGAGAGAAGCCCTGCCCAGCAATAGTGCCCTGAATAACCATGGTCTGAAAACCTGCAGCATGGCCAGAGCAGATGAGTATTTCCATATCAAGCAGTTGTAGCGGGAAGAGAGCATCTTACCTCTGGAAGGAGCAGCTCCTGTATTCCCCAGCCTAAAATTGGTATGAGTTTGGGTTTATATAGTTGTTTTTCCAGTTCTGCTATAGTATTCCAAGTCAAGCTCCGATGTAGTGAGGTGTGGACAGAAGACATGGGCTGTGATGCTGAGAATGATCAGGGTCTGTGCTATGTCGTGTCGTTGCACCTCTAAGACTTTACTTGTCTGTGCCTGACCTGTCCCAGGAGCTTTGCTGGGACTCTGCTGTAGTTTCACTTAGTGATCGCTTTCTAGCCAGCCTCGTAGAAACAAGTGTGCTCTTCAGTAGCTGGCATCTCTATGACAAAAATGCCCTGTGTAGCAAGCTTCCAGATATTGGGCAGGTTGTTTCCTGCTTGCAGGAATGGGCCTCCTTCCAGTTCCAGTCCATGATCCACAGTTGTCTTCAAATGCTGTCCTGGCCATGCTGTGTAATGGGACCGAGGTTTAAATAGCTGTTCTGTTCTCCTTTCTCCCACCTCCACCCTGGTATCTCCACCCATGTACCAATGGGAAACCCTCTAGCCATTTCTCTGAGTGTAAAGCCAGCTGTGACATGTAGTTAAGAATTGCTGTGCCCTTCCACGGCCGCTGTCAAAGCAGACATACTTATTACTAATTATGTGTAAGAGAATACACACATTCTCTTACAACTGGGGAATGCGGGCTTCCTTCTAAACTGGGGTTCACTCTGCATGTTGTGCAGAGCTGCCTGCCCTTGGGCCAGGAGCTGAAGATAAACTGCCTGGCTGCCAGCTCTTGCGTTTGGAGTAAGTGCTCTATTTTATCTAATGGCAAGTATAAAGCCAGGAGTAATAAAAGTGACTGCTTTAGGACCGGAGTTGGCACTGGACTGCTGTTCTGGCCTGTCACATATGTCCTGTTATTTTTAGACATAAGATACTTAACTACTTTGGCTTAAACTGGTATCTGTGCAAGAGGGATAATTCCTAGCATCACATAAAATAATTCATTACCACTAGAGTAGCAAATTTCTTATTTGGGAGGGGTCTGACTCCAAAGCTTCCCCTATAAGGGCACTTCAGTCTCTGCTTAAGCATCCACTTGTCATGCTTCATGGAGCAGCTGCTCGCTTTCTTGAGTAACTGGATGAAGTTGTCCTTGAAAAGATGATCAACGTTTGCATGCTTTTCTGGTCTCTGTGAGCCTTCTTTATGGGGTTGTCAAGGGCTAATGCAGTCTTCTGAGATGAGAATTGTCTTTCAATGTGAGTGATTCCCAGCACACTGGGATGAATACATTACTGAGCTTGTTGCAAATGCTGAACCTGAACAGAAAGCCCTCAGTTGTGCCTCTGCATCTCTCGTCTGTCCAAGTCTGGCACTGTACTAACACCCCAACATACAGCTGGTGACAACCCTATAAGGAAGACTTGTTCCTATTTATTTTTTCTGTTACCGAAAGGGAATTTGGTACAGCACTTGGAGGTGAAACTTTGTTGGCTCTCAGGTTAAACTAAATCTTTATTGGCTCTCAAGTTAAACTAAATGTAATGAAGCTGAGAGAGACGTTCTCCCAACTGCAGGGGTGATGTTTTAAGCACATTGTTTGCATGTTGTCTCCATTAAGCCTGTTCCAGTAGTGCTGTGTTTGGGGAATATGAAGGGTGGACATGGAGCTACAGAAATTTCTTCTTGAGGAATTGCAGGCAGGACCATCAGCAAGGTCCATTGCAGGCTGGTAGATTGCATCAGAGTCTCTCGAGGAACTAATAAGCAGCCGCAACAAATTGTGGTCCAGCTCTGAGCTGGCTTGGTCTGGTTCCTGAGAAGGAATCTGGGTTTGCCTGCTCTGGAAGGGCTCCAAAATACACCGAGAATGCTGCTCAGGGACCAGGGCCTGCAGGTTAAAGGGCACAGTGGGGTAGCCAGTGCGGCTGTGGCACATTAGACTGGGTGGCATTCAGTAAACTCACAACCTGAGAGCCAAAAAGCGTCTCACAGCCTGACCTTTATATCCTCTTGCATGTGTTACTATGACAATTAAGCAAATTTAACATGATCTTATGTTACTCTGGTATATCTTTCCTTCTTTTCTTTCCTCTTTTCTCCTCCTTCCCTCTTACTCGGGCCTGCAGATTGCTCGCGAGGCTGAGGCTGCAATGTTTCATCGTCAGCTGTTCGAAGAGATTTTACGCCTCAATGTTAACAACAGGGACCCTGCCGATGCCATGGCAGCAGGCGCAGTGGAGGCCTCTTTTAAGTGCTTAGCTGCAGCCCTGATAGTTCTGACCGAGTCTGGCAGGTAGGGCTCAGAGAGGGGGCTTGGTGACGGTCGTTTCCATGAGTGAAAACACGCTCCGTTCTTTCTGACACTGCAAATATTTAGCAAGCAGCTCGCTGCTACGATTTCAGCCTTGCATAACCCCTGTGGTCTGAATTGAGCTCCTCTCTGTGTCAGGGAGGGACTGCAGGTAGGCAGGAGCAGAGCAAGAGTGCCTGGCAGTCAGCATGAATGTCACCTGAGTGTGGGCTCGGCAGGGCGAGGTGACTCAGGAGGTGCCACCAATTTTGAAAAGAAACCTCGAGAATGGAGTGGTTCCTCTCTAAGATGTGCTGAGTGCTGTGGCCATCACCCCAGTGTGTTAAACTAAATCTGGGCTTGCTAATTGGTAGCTCTTAATGTCAAAAGCTGATGGTATTTGTGTGACACCTTGCTGATAGAGCACCTCGCCTTCCCCTGTGCTGCCCCAAGCGACTGATGTGAGTGTTGTCTTCCCGAACGCGTGTTGCTCTTATAGATTGCCCGGGAGGCCGAAGCCGCCATATTTCACAGGCAGTTGTTTGAGGAACTGCGTCGTCTGACTTCCCTCAACTGTGATCCCACGGAGGCCGCTGCTGTTGGCGCTGTGGAAGCGTCCTTCAAGTGCTGCAGTGGGGCCATTATTGTCCTCACCAAGTCTGGAAGGTAGGAGGTGACGGCTTCCCTCAGGTCAAACCCACTTCCTGACAGGGTGGGGGAAGGAGCCTGGCAAAAAGATGACTTTCAAAGCCTAGAGCTGTAACAGTGAAGCCCGGGTTTTGGCAGCGACTGAGAGCCCAGGCCGCCTGCCTGCAGTGCCGGTTCCTCGGGAGATGGGCAGACATCTCAAACATCTGCACATCCGTAACCTCCGAGTTCCTCGGCCTGTCTCTGCCAGCGTGGCATCAGCTCCGAGCTCTGCCTCCCCTTGCTGCTCCAAGTGGCATCTCTGCCAGCAGTGCTGGGTGGAAGAGTCAAGGAAAAATAAGTGTTGCAGCTTCAATTCCAAGTTCTTGGCAAGAAATCCTCGGTTTAACAGTAAGGCAGAAGTTCAGTGGATGCAGAATCTACTTATTTTTTTAAAAATTGAGGCTTTCGTAGTAGCATCCAAGCTCTAGGTCCCTTGCTGAACCTTTCAGGCATCAGCCCTGCTTACCGAAGCCCAAGGGGTGAAGAGGGATGGCTTAGCCTGGAATTGTTAGGCAGGGAAATTGGAAGCGTTGGAAACTTCCTCTTGGAGGCTTCCTCCTGCCTGCCTGCGAGTAATGTCACTGAACAGGCGGGCAGCTGGCAGGCACCCAGCAGCTGCCCAGTGCTGCCTGCGCTCTCAGAGGAGCTCAGTGCCTTGGCTGTGGGTGGGAGACAGCAATGCAGACGCGCTGGAACTACATAGTTTAGGATTTCTGTCCAGCAACAGTGACAACTGCTGAGTAGAGACTCCCTCTTCCAGTTGCGGAGAGGAAGCTGAAGCCTCGCTGATGAGCTCTTCCATCTAGAGGAACCGGGCTGCCCACTTGCAAAGCATGTCCGACCATAAGTCTCAGACTGCTTTCTGGAAGAAAAATCTAAGTTTCTTGCACTGGAGTCAGACCAAAGAAAAAGCACAGCAGCAGAGATGCGATTATACGTGCTGGGCACAGTCTACCTGAAGATCTGGACCATCAGTGAACGCTTCTCTCAAATTTACAGCTCAGAATGGTCTGAAGCAGTCGCTTTCTGCAGCGATGAGAAGTGACTATAAGCACTGAGTTTCTGGATGCCCTCGTGCTTCTTATGTTTCTTTGTAAAAGGTTCCAGTCTTACTTACACTTGACCTTTTTAAAGAGATTTGAACTCTGATATTTGAATATTTTTAGCTGTGGATTCTGTTACAGCCTTTGAGTACCTGGATCTCCTAGAGCAGCTCCCGGGAGGCTGCTTGAACAGCGTGGGAAGGATTGTCTGAGAGCTGGCACGTGTGTCTGGGTGCTTCGAGCAGACTGCTACTGCCCACTTTAAGCAGTGATCTTTGAGTATTGCTGAGCTTAGCTTCACTAAACAAGGCTGCAAAAGCTAGGGGAGATACCAGCGTGCTCATGGAGCTATAAATACCATGGCCTTGCAGTTTTCATCTCCACTTATTTGCAGATGCCCTCTGTAAGCAGTGCCCAGGGTGTGCTGCTGGCTATTTTAAGGCATTTTAAGCACTCTGTGCCCAATTTCCCGGTATAAATTTTGGCCTGGGTTCCATTTACTTCCTGTTGGGCGTGAGAGCAGAGTTCTGTGTGGAGGAGCCGGCCTGTTTGCTGCCTTCGGCGTGTGAATGTGGCTGGGAGGCAAATAGCTTCCTCCTTAGCAAGCTTTGGGCGGCGCTGCTGGCGCAGGGCTCTTTCCATCCCATAAACTAGGAGCTCCTCAAAACAGAGGGAACTTGCAGGGTCCCCCATTGAGATGCTGAGGACTGCTTGCAGAGGCCAGCATAAATGGCACCATGCCACCTTAACATAGCAACAGACACAAACACAGGCTTGTTTTTGGGACCAAAACACGCAGATGGCACTTCCTAAACTGGGAGGCGAGAGAATTTTCACTGCGAGACTGGAGTAGGGACCATCGCCAAGGGATGGCCTTTGGTGGTGGCCAGAGGGGGAATTCAGCAGAGCGTCGAGCTCTTTGGTGAGCTTGGCTCTTGCCAGCATCTCCTGCGGCCATCCTGTGTGTCCCTCCAGGGGTTTTGTGGAGCCCTCCAGGGTGACAAGCAAACCTCGCTGTTGCTTGGGCTCCCTGTAGCTCTGCATGTGGTGCTTCACCTCCATCCTGCTTCCCTTCTAGGTCAGCACACCTGGTGTCCCGGTACCGCCCGCGGGCTCCCATCATTGCTGTGACCCGTAATGACCAGACAGCGCGCCAGGCCCACCTCTACCGGGGCATCTTCCCCGTTCTCTGCAAAGAACCAGCCCACAATGCCTGGGCAGAGGATGTGGACCTCCGCGTGAACCTGGGCATGAATGTTGGTGAGTGATGCTGCTCTGGCCTCACCTGGGGAATGCTCTGGTGGGACGTGGTGGTCCTGAGCACTGGTGCTGCTTTTTGGGGTTACTGATGGGGACAAAGGAAGGGGAACTGTCTGCCTGTGTGGTAATGGTGCCCGATTGGGAAATGGGGGATGGCAGTTGTGTAAGCACAACCACATCCAATGGAGAAATGGGACAGTGGGTTTGACATAGTGGCCTTAAAGTAGGTTCCAGCAGAAAACCAGGTTCGTTTTAACATGATCAGTGCTTGAATGGGAGTGCTCATCACTCCTGAGAGACAAGAGAAGCTGGGAGTGGGGTGACCTTGTTCTCTGTCCCTTCTTCAAACCCCATCCTGTTGAATTTCAAGCTCTGTGATGCAGAGGAGCCTGAAGCAGAGGCCAAGGGTCCAAGATGGGTGGGCAGCAGGGGCATGGGGTCTTGATACCAAACCCTCTGTCATGGGACAGGTATCCCCCTGCACCTTGGTGACCTGAGGAGTGGGTGACAAGCGCTGTCCCCGCTGTGGCAGGGGGACCCGAGCTCTGATACCTCCCTCTCTTCTGTCCTAGGCAAAGCACGTGGATTCTTCAAGAGCGGGGACCTGGTCATCGTGCTGACGGGCTGGCGCCCTGGCTCTGGCTACACCAACACCATGCGTGTGGTGCCTGTTCCCTGAAGGGCCAATGCCGACCAGCAACCACCTTCCCCCCTCCCCTTGCTCCCCTCGCGTTAGACCAGCCATCGCTTGCGATGTTCTCCTTGTCCCTAGCGTGGATGTAGGTTGCTAAACACCACCCAGTGCAGCAGCAGGGGGAAGAGACCTTAAATCACTAAAAAAACCAATACTTGAAGTGTTTAGTTTTTTTAAAAACCTCTCCCTGTAGTCAAGTCATGCCCCGATGTATGTCAGAGTCAGCATAGGAGGTTCCCTGTAGCCTAGTGACTGTCCTCCGGGTGTGATGTGTCCTGTTGGGGGTGACAGGGAAGGGGAGAGGTGATGTGTGGTCATCTCCTGTCACTCCCCTTTGGCCCAGGGAAGCTGCTACCCTCCCCACAGACCAAATCCAAGGTGACTCCAGACCCTCAGGCTGGTGGTGTGTCCAGGCCTGGGGATAGAAGATGCTCCACTAACCCTGTGCTCTGGGCTTCCCTTGCTCCCTTGCAGCCCCCTCCCCACCCTTAGTTGTGTGTGTGTGAGTCTCCAGAGCCTTCTCCCCCCTGCCCCGCACTCCCACGGGCCCCTGGGGCGGAAGAGCACAACTCTCCATCAATAAAGAGAAGCTGAAGCACCCACCGGCCTGCCCTGATCCTTGCCGTGGCGGGGGGGGGGAGGTTCTTGTTACCTGGTC
>VWZL01005842.1:815313-839631 GCA_013396915.1 Stercorarius parasiticus
GGGCTCTCGGAGCGGCGCCCAGTACAAACCGGTACCGCGGGTGCTGGGGGCGATCCCGGTTCCGGCCGGGACCGAGGCCTTGGCGCTCACCCCGTCCGCGACCCGGGACAGGCGGTTCCCTCGGGGGGCGAACCGGGGGACGTGCAGCTGGCTCGGCCCGTCCCTCCTCCCCTTGACCTCCCGCCTCTCTCCTGCCAGCGCTGCTGGGGACCCGCCGCTCCCCTCCAGCATCCCCGGCGGTGGCTCCACTCCAGCCGCCGGCACACGGGACCGAAGTGACCTTGAGAGCCGGGAACAAGGGCAGTCCGCCGGATCCCGCCCGGACCGAGGCGGCCCGGCTGCAAGTGCCTCCCTCCGCCTCTCATCCTCTCTTATTTATTTATTTATTTTTGTTTTCGTCGGGAGGCGAAATCCCTGGCTCGCTCTCTCCTGCCTCCGCCGCACTCTTCCTCCCCCCTCGCTTGCCCCGGCAGCGGGGAAAAGGGATCCAGCGAAAATCCAACGCCGACGGAGGGACTCGAACCGGAGCGTTTCCAGGCCGGATCCCAGCGCTGCGTAAGGGAAGGGGGATGCCGATCCGTGGGGAGGGAGAAGCACCGGGCTTTGCCTTCACCCGGGAGGCGAGTCGGGGCCTGGGGGAACCTGCGTGGGCAGGCAGGGGAGTGTCAGCCCCGGCACGGCAGCCAGAGGGGCGGCAGGTCACCGGGAATGTTTTCCCTTTACCGGGATCTCCTGTGCCCGCCTGCTCTGCCTCACTTCAGCAGCTCCAACTGTTCTTGCTTATAGTTTGGGACACTTGGGATGGTGATTTTCCAGCAGGAGCAGCTTCCTGCTACAAAAATTCCTTGAGGAGGGTGATGGTGTGAGCCACGAGAAAGTGTTTTCTGCCCTGTGCCGGTGCTGGAAGCAGAGCTGGGCAGGGAGACCTCCCTGTCAGCTGTGCCTGGAGCCCAGCCTTATCCTGTGCTCCTGGATACCCATCACTACCGCATCTGTGAGCCAGGATGGAGTGAGAGCTGGAGAGGGGAGACGAGGCAGCCACTGCTATGCCTCTGCTGTGGCTGAGGATGCTCCTCGCAGCCCCTGGAGCCACCTGGTGCCAGCGCTGTGTCTGGGGACACTCTGACCCAGGACTTTTTCCTGGCAGTGTCTGTAAGAGGGAGAGAAAACCGAGACAGGACGATGCGGCACTTTCACGTGCTCTCCTGCCTCTGGCTCTCATCGTTTTGGGGGATTCCTGTGTGTTTGGTGACCTCAGGGAGGTTTCTCAATATCCTCGCCTCAGGCAGGGGCTGCCTCTCCCTGTCACCTGCGCAGTGCCCCTTGGTGTCAGCCCTGGTTAGGGCTAAATCCGCTCACCCGGATTAAGCGGTGCAGCCGCTCAGGGATTTAAGGAATGACGTGGGGGAAGCTGGAGCGGGCTGAGCTCCAGAGAGGGAGGCTCCGGAGTGGGTCAGAGCCCCTTTTCCAGCACAGGGGCAAGGGGGAGGAAGGCTCTGGTGCCTCCATGATACGAGTTTCGGCTTCAGGGCAGCGTGGCACCACATGGCAGAGGGTGTTTGTGGCATGGGGCTGTCCATCCCGAAGGTGTGGGGTATCTGAGGAATCAGGCAGGGAAAAAGCCTTTTGGTGCGATGCCAAGGGATGTTATTTTGGTGCTTCTTGTCGTTTGAGTCTCCTTTACCTTCCAGACATGTCCTTTGACCTGAGCTTCTCCTAAAAAAGCCCCACAGCCTCAGTGTGTTGGTCCCATCCCCGCGATGCTTGGGCTGGGGGGTTGCGCGGGCACCTCGTTTACTTTGCAAAACCCTGTCTGCAGGGATCCGGGAGCTGGTTCCCAGTGCAGTCCTAATTAGTGACTTGTGTTTGGTTTTCCTGCAACCCCGTGTACGTGCTGCATCTCGAGGGAGCATTCCCCATGCCTTCGGCTGGGATTTAGCCTGGCCTCATTGCATTGGGAACCTCGAGGGACATGGGGGCTCACGTGGCTTCGACTCTCAGGCCATTTGGGCATGGCTGTTGGCGTGCAGCACCCCTGTCCTGACTCTCCCCGAGTCCGTGGAGGTTATTTAGATAGGTTTCCCTTTGGACAAACCCCTCGGAGCAGGAGCAGGGTGTGTGTAGGGAAGCATGGGGTGGCGAAAGAGCCCCTCTTTTTATGTAGGAAGTACTTTGGAATGGTTTCTCCGCCTGGGCTCTGCCGCACCACCACGGTATCGTCCCTGCGGGCACCGGGATGCGCTCCAGCTCCGCGCTTATCATGCCTGCTGGCACTCGTCCTGCCTGCTGCCGTCCTGCCTGTCCCCCACCTGCTCTGCCATCACCCCCTGCCCGTTGAGCCGAGCTCTTTTCCCTTGAATAATTTCCTTTACGGAGGTCTGGTGGCTGCTTGCCGGCTCTGCTGTGCTGCTGGAGCCTGTATCATCGCATCCCTGCCTTGCTGCATGCTTCTGGTGAGTCTCGGTGTGCACCGAGTAATCACGGATCATGGCTCCAGTATCAATCCCCTGGGATCGTGCTCCGCTTTGGCCCTCGGTGCCAGAAGCTCTGTGGCATGGCAATATCCGGTTGCGGTTTGCCGAGGGTGGAAGCGTCACCTTTCTGGCCCGCCGGGTGATAACCTTCCCTGCGTGGCGCTGGGAGTGTGTTTACTTTACCTGTTGCGGCCGATAAGCGCCTCTGATAAAACTCATGATAGTAAATAATGGGCTTTAATGACAGGGGAGCAATTAAAGGAGGGAGGTGGTGCCTTTAGCATGGACTCTACCCTCAGAAGATGGTGTTTTGCCGACCCGGGGGAGCAGACCCTGGCCCTCGCTGGCCGAAATCTCCATTGCCCCAGGGAGTTTTGTAGACCTGCGACTTTTCCCATCCCGACCTCCATGTCTTGAGGAGGAGAGGCTCTGCTTCGGAGGGTGTTATCCGAGGCAGCGGGGAGGGAGCTGCTGCTCTTTGGCCACTCGGTTGCGAGTGCTGGGGAGTTCCTGGCAATAAATGCCCTTTTTTTTTGCCGTGTGACTTGAGGAATCACAGAAACCTTCTTGCTGTCCTAGAGCGGCAGAGATACTAACGTCTCTGTGCGGAGGGGGATTTAAGGGGATGTATTTGCAGCTCCAAAATGCATTTCTTCCCTCTTTCCCTTCCGCTTGGGAGCTCATGGGCTTCTCCTTGCAGTGCCAAGCTGATGCATGAAAAAGCAGCTCCCCTGAAGAGCCCAGAGCCCATGCACAGCCGTGAGAAACTGGAGGCATCCCACAAGGAGAAGAGTTTGGATTCCCTTGACGGCAGGTGAGGGGCAACATCACGGGGTCTATGGTCGAGTATTTGCTCTTTTTTTCCTCCTCTTGCGACCTCTTGCAGCATCCCCCCTGCCTCTGAGCCCCGAATGCAGCCCGCCAGCTCGGGGTAGGCACAGCGGGTCCCCTCTTTACTTTCGCCCTCAAATATTGGGTCTATGAAAGCAGGGAGGGGAGAGGGGTTTGGGAAGGGGACCGGTATTCCCGCTGCTGAGGTTGTTGGGAGGATTTCACTGTCCCTGTGGTTTCTCCCTTCATCTGCCCGCGGGATGGATGTGGATGGATGTGGATGGTGCACGGCCAAAGCTAAGTCCATCCGCCTGCCCTGGCACGTTCCCAAATTCCCATTTGTGCTTTCCCTGGCGAAACCTTGACCTGGCCAAAGCTGCCCATCGCCAGCTCCTAACCTGTCCCAGGCTGCTCTGGGCTCCTTCCCCCGCTGCCGGGGTGGGTTTTGGGTATGGGCACCCTCGTGTTGGTGCCTCCACCAGCTCAACATCAGCCTGATGCCAGACAGAGATCAGCTTTCTCCTGCAGCCTTTATTTAACCTCAGCAACGCCAATGCTATGATAAATCACCGAGGCATTCAAAATGTGGCTTCCCATGGTCTCTCTTCCGTCCTCTGCATCTTGGTGCATCTCTTCTTGCAGCACGCATGCTTTTGGGAGCAGGTGGGAGACCTGGGACTTTTCACTAACCTAATTATTATTATTTTTCCTTCCAGCCTCCACCTGAATGAAGCCCTGAAGGATGAAGAGATCAAGAAATGCCACCGGGAAGTGGTAAGTCTTTGGCTTCATGAGCGAATGGGCTGGTTCATTGTAGCCTGGCCCCGGCTGTTTGCCATGGAGAAGCCCGTCTGGGGTCTCAAACGTGGGCTGCGGGACCCAGAGGTGAAGCCGTGGTGGCTCCGGGTTCAGGGCAGAGGCTCCTGCCTGCAGTTTCAGGGGATCCGATGATGGTTCCGAGTGGCCTGTGGTCTGCCCTGCAAACGCTTTCAAGATTTTTCCATCCAGAGCAAAGGAAAAAGTAAAAATCCTGAGTGCAAGCAGCTCCATTCCGCTTCATTTGAACCTTTTTTGTTGTTCAAATTGTGCCCTAAGTAGAGCTTTACGGGCTGTCTACAAACAAGAGATGCCCAGGAAGAGGAAGGAGCAGAGGAAGGAGGCATTTTGCCTTTTCCCATGAAAAAGATGGAAGAAAAAAACATTATGCTGCTTATTCAGAGGCATCTGGGAGGGTTTTGGGGTTGGCAATGGGTTTGTGCTGGGACCAGGAGGTGTTTCTTGGCTGTGGCTTGGAGGTGATGCCACAGTGACCCCCCGTGTCCCCCTGAAACGCTCCCACCGGCACCCCCGCCACCCCGGCGTCTCTCCGGGGGGTGTCTAAGCTGACCCCAGGTGATGCAGAGCCTTGATCCTCTTACGGCCCAGCTCATCCGCTGACAAGGTGCGTGTGGCAAAGGTGACCTTGTCACCGCAGGCAGGAGGGCTCTGCCTGTGGTGCTGCCTCCAGCCCAGCCTTGCTGCCCCGAGGCCCTTCGAGCTGCGCTGGACCTTGCTGCATCCTGGCAAAGTGTCTCATCCCTTGGATTTCGGGGGACGTCCATGTCCCTAGGGAGCACCCTGAAGTCCGGGGTGCTGCCTTCTCCGGCGCAGGGGACGCAGATCTGCCTGCGCCGCCTTACAGGACTAATTGAGTGGATTTAATGCAAAGCGTTGAACTGCTTCGTAGCCTTTAACTTCTATATGGAATTATTTAAGGGCGAACCTGCTGAGCCTCCCGCCGCGGCTGCCGGCAGGCTTTGAAGAGGCACCGGGAATATAAATAGCTGGATGGTGCGGCGTGATGGGCGCAAAGCAAGTGTTGTCACCATGCCCTGAATAAGGGAAGGGCTCGAGGAGGAGGAGGAGGAGGAGGAGAGAAACCATTGGGCAAAATAAACTGCCTGCGGATGAGCCCGGAGGAAAACAAGCTCCTCGCAGAGGCTCAGCCTCCTTAGATAAACTCTAGATATTAGGGGAAATGTTTATCTGGGAGGATGGCACAGCGTTTACTGAGTGCTGGATCATCCAACCCTCCTCTAGCCCTTCGGCTCCGCCGTCCCCAGCCTGGTGGGACCCTGCTGCGCTGGTCCCAGGTGCGGGGAGAGGGAGATTATTTTAATTTGCAGGAGGGTGAGGGGTTTTTTTGTGTCTCCTTATCAGCAAGGTCACCGGATAACTTTGCTGTGCTTCGTTTTCAGGCCGCTAGCAAGTACAACTCCCAGTACCACAAGCTGTTCAAGGACATCCCGACGGAGGAGAGCGTGCTGAAAGGTGGGTGGCACAGCCAGGGATGGAGACGGGGGCGGCAGGGTGCAGCACACTGTCTGCCATGCCCTCCCTCTCTCTGCCCCACAGTTTGCTCCTGCGCGCTCCAGAGAGACATCCTCATCCAGGGAAGGCTTTACATCTCCCCCAACTGGCTCTGCTTCTACGCAAACCTTTTTGGGAAGGACATCAAGGTAACGTGGGGGCCAGCTCACCCCGGTCCCACAGGGCTCATAGCCCAGGCTACGCCACAGCCCGCTTATCCCCTCCCGCACCCAAAATCGCCATCAAAACCCTCCAATATAAAGGGGAGTGCGGGTGTGTCTCCCACTCCGATCACCTGTGGCATCTGCCTGGGGAAACCAAATATTGGGTTGGTTTAAAATTCCCTGATGCAAAACCTCCTACAAGTCGCAACAGTGTTTGAAGGAAGATCAAAGGTTTCGGGGCGGGGGGGGTGGGATTTGAATCTCTCTTGGCTTTTCTTCTTGATTTACAATCTGCTGTTTCCCTGTTAGTCTTGTGGCTGACGGGGATCTTGGGGAGAGACGACTTCCTTTAAAACTGGGCTGAAGAACTGAATTATTTATATCAGCCTCTTTAAACAAATGTCTGATGGAAGTGCACGGTTTCAATGAAGTTACTGTGCCATAAATTTTCTCCTGCTTTATTTTTAACCCTTCCCGGGCTTGCAGGGGGGGTTCTCGTGATGGGTCTTAGGGAGAGTCGCTGGACGATGCTTTCCCTGTTTCCTCACTGTTCTGATCGAGTAGAATCCACCTCTGAGCTGAGATTAACGCTGGGGGGATGCTGTGACCTTTAATAAAAACCAGGCTGTCTCTGTGAAATGCCATATCCCTGCGTCGCTGCTCTGCTTGGGGCATAATTATGATGCGTGTTAAATCTGCACCTTGGGAAAGAAACTCCCTGAGCTCGCGCTGTGCCCGTCCCTGCCCGCCCCTGTGTCTTTTTGCCCTCCAGGTTGTGATCCCGGTGGTCTCTGTTCAGCTGATCAAGAAGCATAAGACGGCCCGGCTGCTGCCCAACGGCTTGGCTATCACCACCAACGCCAGCAGAAAGGTAACGCCGGTGCTTTGAGCGTTGGTACCCGGCCTTACCGCAGCTGGGGGATGCCCCGCTCACAGTTAGCTGTGATTTGAGAGTGGGGAACGAAGCAATTCCCATCCCTGGCTGAAAGCGTGGGCCGGTGGGGAAGCAAGTGTGGCTCTCCGTGCTGGCAGCTGGCCAGGGCAAACACTGCGGCTTTGCTTTTGTTTCTGAATTTCACTTTGTTTCTGGGCAAAGCAAAGCCCAAGTGAAACTCGGCTGAGCCTGACAAATCCCTGCCAGGCTCCAATAAAAGCTTTAAACTCCTTAAACGCAAGCAGGGGAAGGGCTTGGGCCAGTGTTCAACCTGAGCTGCTGGAAAACTTGGCGAAAGGGATGAATTTCCAGCTTTTAAATCACATTGGGTGTTGTCAGCTGCAGTGAGCTGACGTAGTCCTGCTCGGTGCGTCCGAGTCCCCGCCTGCCCCATCGCCTGCCAGGGAGGGGGTTATTCCTGCGGGATTTTGGGAAGAAGTTATTCCTGTGGGATTTTAGCAGGGGGTGGCACAGGGCAGGATTTGGACATTCAGTGATTTGGTTGCAAGGCTGCTCTGTGCATGGCGTGGGCTCTGCATTGGGCAAGGTGAGCGCTGCCCCATGTCCCCTCCTGCCGATCTCTGGGGATGTTTTCCATCGGTCCCGGCCCCGTTTGCTGCCGCATCCCTCTGGGCTGAGTACAGGAGGTCCTGTGGGGACAGCAGCTGAGCGAAACTGGCCCCAAAAAAATCTGGTCCAGGTTTTAGCAGGCTGCAAAAATAACAGCAGGGAAACTCTGTGGGGAGAAGCCTGCAAGGGGGACGCAGCTGCCGAAGGAGCAGGGATTCAAGGGCAGGACGTCTCTGTCTGCCTGTCCCCTGCCTGTGGGGAACTGGACTTGGGATGGGGGCGAATCTCTCCCGGCAGCTTCTATCTTTCTCTTGCAGTACATCTTCGTGTCCCTCATCTCCCGCGACAGCGTCTACGATGTCCTGAGGAGGGTCTGCACACACCTGCAGGTACCCTCCGCCCCGCCACTGACACCGTTTCGATAGCCACAAGCTCCCTCTGGGCTGCGTCTCGGGGAGCAAAAGCTCTTTGCCGTTGCCACAAAGGCTTTGGACTGCTCCCAAAGCCCTCACTGGTGCCTGCTGCCTCTTCTTGGCATCCTTGCTCCGCAGCAAGGGACGGGAAGAGGAACAGGAGCCCGCTGAGAATGGCAGCACTTCATGACACTGCTGCATTCCTATCATCCCCGATGCGGGGGACTTTCATGCTGTCCCCATTTCGTAGTTCAAAATGACGGTGGCTGTTTCTTGACACATTCCTGAGCATCCCGTCGGGGCAGAGCCCATCCCCGGTGTCCTGTCGCATGGGTGTCCTGTCCCTGTGAGCCGCTGGTGGCCTTTTCTGGGTCACAGATGACGGAGGCAGAGCCCGGAGTTTTTGCTTTCTCCCAGGGCGTGTGTATGAATTATTTATAATCTGGTAGTAATACTAGTTCTGCCACTCCGCACATCGCTGCTTTTTCCCCTGGATGTAAAGTTTTAAGGGGAGGAAAAATGGTACAAATTAAAAAAAAAAAAAGAAAAATATGAATTAAAAAGCCTGAGGGGGGGAAGAAATCCATCGTCCCTGGAGCTGGAGAGGAGGGCTGTAGGGATCTCCTCTTCTCCCTGCCTTTGAAGCGCGTGGGACGCGGTGCCAGAGCCCTTCCCCGCCCTGAAGGGTGTGTGCGGCTCTGCCTGGGCGCTGACTGGGGTGACTCAGCCCCGTTGCCCAGCTGGACAATTCATTCTTTGAAATGTGCTGGGCTCTGCCCAAGTATTCCCTTTTTTTTCCCCTCCTGATGGGTTATCGCCCCCTCCGGGAGCCAAGACTGGTGCAGGAGCCCTCAGCTTAGCTGTGGTCCCACAGGGTTTTCGGTAGCAGGAAGCGGCGATGGGGTGCCCCATCCTTTGATGGATGCTTTTTTTTGGCCACAAAATCCCCACGCTTGGAAATTTTAAGCAGTTGCTCTTTGTAGACTCGCCAGAAACTCAAAATTCAATTTTCTGGCTCAGGTTGAAGCAGGGAAAGGCAGCACCATAACGCCGGGAGAGTTGGGGGGGTTCAGCCTGGAGAAGAGAAGGCTCCGGGGAGACCTTAGAGCCCCTTCCAGTCCCTAAAGGGGCTCCAAGAAAGCTGGGGAGGGACTCTGGATCAGGGAGGGAAGCCATGGGACGAGGGGGAATGGTTTTAAACTGGAAGAGGGGAGACTTAGATGAGATCTGAGGAAGAAATTGTTTGCTGTGAGGGTGGTGAGCCCCTGGCCCAGGTTGCCCAGAGAAGCTGTGGCTGCCCCATCCCTGGAGGTGTTGAAGGCCAGGTTGGACGGGGCTTGGAGCAACCTGGTCTGGTGGGAGGTGTCCCTGCCCAGGGCAGGGGGTGGGACTGGATGATCTTTAAGGTCCCTTCCAACCCAAACCACTCTATGATTCTATAACACCTGTTTCTTTCTCCCCTCCAGGTTTCCAGTAAGAAGAGCTTGAGTTTGAAGGAGCTGACGGAGGAGCCGGACGCCGTGTCGCTGGTGAGGCTCAGGGCAGCTCTGGGAGAGGGAAGGACCCCCACGAATTCACCCTGTGGGCAGGAGAGCGTCCGCCCGGCCCCCTCGGTGGGTTTAACGCCTTCTCGGCACGCTGAGGCTCGGCCGGCAGCCACTTGCAGGGTGTGGAGTCGGTTCTCTCCCCTTGCTGCTGAGAAAGGTCGCGCGAGGATGCGGCTGTTGCCTTCAGAGCTCGTCCTCTGGGATCCTCACACCCCGACTTGGCAGAAAGGGATGGGTCAAGAGGATGATTTGGAGAGCCCCCAGCTGAGCGCGAGCCCATGACCTGGCTGGTTGGTCCCAGGGGTGCATTTACAGATGGAAATACTTTGGAGTAATGTGGAAAATGCTGCCACACTGCTCCCGCCGGCTGATGCTCTTCACAGCCGTGAATATGGATAACAGGCTGGAAATGTGGCTGAATTATCCAAAAACATACGGGATGGCTGGGAGGCTGGAGAGGGAAAAGCCTGCTGAACCACGGTGTGACCGAGGGAGCACGAGGGGCCTCATCCTGCTGTCTTGGGAGCTTGGCAGGGCCTGGCTCTGCCCGCAGCGGCTGCCAGCCTGGCCAACAGTGTCCTCTCCATGAAGCGTGGGTGGCCCGTCCCCGTCTCTGCTCGGTCATGAAGCTGTTGGTGCTGCGGCTGTGCTGGGCGGCACGGGGACGCCGAGCTGGGTGTCCTCCATGGGCTGGTGGCCCTGCGCACCAGGCTGGGTGCAGGAGGTGACAATCGGGGTGGCCCTTGTGGGCCGGTGGCCCTGCATGCTGGCCCAGGAGGTGACAAGTGGGATGTCCCCTGTGGGCCGGTGGCATCCCAGGAGTTGAAGGTGCTTTTCAAGGGGTGACTCAGGAGCGATCCAGGCTGGCAGCATCTCCCGGTGCTTCTGAGGGATGTAGCCCTCCAGCAGCTCCAGCCCCGGGGACTCTCCAGTGGGGAAACCCTGCTCCGTGCTGGCTGCCACCTCGCTCAGTGCCTTTCCGGATGGGCTGGGACTGGGATGCTGAGCCACGGGGGGGGCGAGGAGCTCTCGGAGGATTACAAGTGACCACTCCGAGCTTCAAACCAAGGGGTGAAGGAGGCAGCAATCGGTATTTGGGGCAGGCGTGGGGTGCGAGGGCAGGCCCTTCCTATGGCAGCAGGAACCTATGTCCCCACGGGGCTGTCATGGAGGACCAGCTTCCCCTTAGGATGATGTTTTGAATGTGCTGGTGCTCGATGAAGATGCTGTAAGGTTCGAGTCCAAATCTGGCCCCACCATGTCCTCGACACTGTGGGTTTCATGGGAGAAACCGCGGCACGGCTCACCCGGGGCTGTTCCTGCAGGAGGTCATCGTCCCCGAGGGCAAGTGGAGGAAGGTGTCACCCTCTTCGCTGTCACTGTCACTGCCGGACACCGACTACCAGTGCATCCACCGGACCTCTGTCAGCAGCCTGAGCACAAAGGAGAGCTTCACCTCCGAGGAGCCCCTGGTTTCAGGTGAGGGTTTGTGCCCTGCCCCGCACATGGTGCTGGACATAAAACTCCATAAATACGTGTTCGTCCATCCTCCACCCTCACGGAGGGGGTTTCTGCCTTGTAGACAAGCAGGGTTGAGTCTGGGCGCTGGGGATGGGGTCCTGGGGATGAGATGGGGTCTCCTGGCTCAGGGGTCTGAGCCCTCAGCATGCATCTACAACACCGTGCTGGCAGCGTTAGCTCATGGGGGTGGAATATTTGATGCTTGAAGGCTCCCCGTTGCCGGAGGAGTGTGAGCACCTTCCCAGCGTGGCTGTGCCGCTGACTCTTGGCTTGCATTTCAGAAAGTGCAATAAACACCGAGGAGGAGCTGGAGGTGGAGCAGACCTGCGTGGCAGAGCTCAGGCCCGCTGACTACCAGCTCCTGAAGATCTTCATCGTGCTGTAAGTGTGCTGAGGGCAGCCGTGGTGTGGGGAGGATGGGGCATACACTGGGAGCGTCCATCTCAACCACGGGCCACTGAGCGCTTCTGCTTGTTCCTCTGCTCCCAGCATCTGCCTCCTGGTTGTGTCCTCCTCGTACCTGGCGTTTCGCATCTTCCGTCTGGAGCAGCAGCTCTGCTCTCTGAACCGGGACTACCTCTCCCGCGGGCACAGGAGGTGAGGGACCCGTGGGGACACTTTGGGGCAGGTGGGTCACACCGCACACAGTGGAGGACCCGAGGGCTGCGGTGCAAAGAACAACAGCTCCCCTCCATGACATGTCCCAGGGATGCTGTGTCCCTTATCCTGTGCCTGCTGCTGGGATGGCTGATGGCAGACCCTGAAGCGCCATCCCCGTGCAGCAGATGATCCCACTGCTTTGAGTGACCAGGGAAATCTCTGCTGTCCCTGAGACTTTCAGCCCTTGGGACAAGGTTTCCTTCTGGATTTGGGGCTGGTTCCCCAGTGGGAGGAAGCACGAGGACATCTCGGTGGAGCTAGGCTGTGCCCTTGGGCTAATGCGACCACAGGCACCAGCAAGGGATGGAGTGGAGTGGGTTCCCTTGGGCTGGGGACATTGCGGGGGGGGAGTGTGTGTCTCCCTCCTCGTGCCCATGGGGCCTGGGCACCAGGCTGGGGCACGGTGCCTCCGCGGCCGCTCACTCCATCTTACCTGGCTCTGTGCTTGCAGGTGACCGTTACCCCAGCGCTGACTGAGGATGGACGCCGAGACCGGGCCACCCCGCAGCCAGTTCCCGGTGCTACGTCCTGCAGGCCGTGGCCGTTGCACATGGCCTGGCTTTCCCTTGGCCGATAAAGTGGGACCAAGCATCTTCTCTCTTCCTACCGGCACCTGCTGCTGGCGGGACCACCCGGCCGGCTGATGGCCACTGGTGCCAACTCCCTGTCCCGCTGGAAACCTGTTTTCTCCCCAGGACGCTGCTGTGCCACAACACGGGACGATGGCTCAGGGCTGCCGGGTGGTTGGACATCCCTGTAGGACTTGCTGCTAAAATGGGCACCGTTTTTTATTCCAGACTTAGGTTTTTCTTGTTAAAAGATGACCTAAGGCTCACCGGCAACCCCCAGAAATGTGGCTGAGTTGCTGCTGCTGCTCTGGGTGAAGCCTGGGCAGCAGCTCTGGGCTGAACCTGCCCGTTCATCCCCCTCTCGGTCTGCAGGGATGGGGAGATAGTGGCCACCAGCCCTGTGGGGGCATCATCTATCCTGGCACCCAAGGGTGGGGGCACAAACTGGGGTCCCCCCGGCTCCGCTGGGCTCCTTATGGGCCCCCAGTCCATCCCTTCTGGAGCACCGGGGCATCTCGGGGTGCGTGTGTGTGTGCGTGTCCCCCTGCAAAGCACTTTAGTGTCCTCACTGGGGACCGCACCTGGGAACAGTGCTGGACCAGGGCTGTTAGCCCCGCTCGCCTCATTAAGACATCTTGAAAGGAACCCGCGTCTGGCACTGGTGAACGTCCCGTATCGCAAGGTGTCTATGCTCTGGTTTGTGTTATCCTCGTCACCACGTGGAGCCGAGTGCCACAGGATTTGTCCTGCAGCCTCCAGGATTGCGCTGGGACGGCAGGTGATACCTGTGTGATTTACTTTGGTTTTCTTTCCAATTTTTTTAAGAACTACAAGTGCTGATGGGTCCAAATCCCTGGGCCCTGGGGAAGAGCTTGCTGCTCACTCCAGGCTCAGAATGGCTTTTAAATGAAAATAAAACCAGGATTTTCTAGTATGTCCCTGTCTGCTGCAGGCGTCCTTGTGGTGGTGCCGGGCTGGGCTACCACAGAGTCTGGGCTGTCCCAGTGGCCCTTTGTTGGCCACATCCCCAGGATGGGGATTACGTGGGGACAGGCCTGTCCTTGTGTGGGCTTGGGGACAGGCGGCATCACCTTGTCCTCCCTTTGGGACAGCGCTGGTGGGCCTGGGGCTGTGTGGCCCCTGCTGTCACATCCCGTAGGGCTGGCTGGGGGGATGCTTTTTGTCGTCCAGTGCCACTGGGATGCTGGTGGTTGCTCAGCTTCGTTTCCCCACATCAGGTCACCCTGTGTGTCACCCTGCCTGTCACCCTGGCCATGCCGGGGGGGGGGACAGCAGGCAGGGGGTGTGGCCCTGGCTGGGGCAGGGTGACGAGGGGGACTTTTGTGGGACACCCAGGGATGCTCCGTGCGTAGGGGATGAGGAGGTTTTTTCACTAGATGGCAGCACAGACTGTGAGATGTAACACTCAAGCTGGTGGCAGGGCCACCCTGGGGACAGCAGATGCTCAGGGAGGGTGCTGAGCTGCAGCCGCAGCCTGCTGGGGCGGGGTGAGCCTTCCTCCTCCTCCTCCTCCTCCTCCTCCTCCCTGAGCCTCTGCAACCCGAATTCCCCCTCCAGCCTGGTCCACACAGCAGAATGCAGGAAAATGGCCGAACCTGAAGGCCACAGTGGGGATGGTGTTGGCTAAATGGGGACCAGGGTGGTGTCACCCCACAATGGTGCCACTGCCATTGCTGGATTTAACCTTGTCACCCCATTTTTCAGGAGATTTAGCACGCCATGGTGCTGGGGAGGGGGTGTCTGTGATTCTGGTCAAAGTATCGAAGCGGCTTCAAAGCCCCGGTGTTATGGGGCCGTCGGAGCCTTTGATTTCGCGGGTGACCCGGCAGATGAAAGGGGCCGTCTCACTGCCACTCCATCCCCGCTGGGGACTGGCCCAGCTCATTTTGCTGGTGCGGCTGCCGGAATGGGCTCAGAGGGTTTGGGGTTGTGTTTTTTTTTTAAAAAACAAGTTGGTGATCAACGAGTTCAACCTCAAACTTTGGGGCTTATGGCCCCAAAAATGAGGTTTAGAGGTGTAGGATTGGGGATGTTTTTTGGTCTTGTGTTTTCTGGGTGCTCCACAGCACCCAATACAAAGCAGGTGCGTGGGGGTCCCTTGTCCCTGTGCTGAGCCCAGGCCAGGCGTGTGACAGTGGTGATGGCCACCTTGGCTCCTCTTGGGACTCTTTGGTTGAAGCCAGTGGTGGGACAACCCGTGGGTGCAGTCAGCCAACATGGAGGTTTGGGGGAGCCCAGGGGCAAGCCCCCGGTGTGGTCTGGGTGGTCCCTGCTGCCTGGGGCCGGTTCCAAGGCTCTGGTTTTGTTTTCCAGCTGGTGTTTGCCTCCCTGGTTGGTGGCGTGTTTGCTCTCCCGGTGACGCCCTGCTTGAGCTTATTTGCTTTTCTTTGTGTAAAGAAATGCCACGTAAAAGCCTCGGGTGCAGGAAACAGCCCTGGGTTCTCACCTTGCCGGCTCTGGCAGCCCTGTCCCATCCCTCGGGGACGGGGACAAGGAACACAAGTTGCCTCCTGGTTGATCACAGCCCCTGCCCTCGAGTCCCCCCCGATGCTTCCCCAGTCGCACCCACCATCCTGCCTTCCTGCCTCCCTTCTGCCCACGCTCCTCCCCAGCCCAAATCCACCCCTAAAAATAGGATTAGGAGATTAGATCAGCCCATATGGCCTCCTTGCTATTGCACAAGGCGCTGTTGGAGTTGTCCCCAGGCTTGCTGGCTCTCCAAGACCCCTTTCTGCTCGGTTTCACCTACAGCAGGGTGTAGGGACCCGAGGCTCTGCGACACCATCACACAAGAAACCATAGGGCAGCAGGAGCCACTGCTTATTAGCAGGTACCTACACAAGAGAAGGGACAATGCTGACAAGTGCACGGTTTGGTTGAGTTTTATTCTGGACCTGGGAGAAAGGCAGCCTCCTGCCGTGGCAGTGATGTTGCTCCAGCGAAGCCCCATGCGAATCCCCTTCAGTGAGTGGCTCGATGCCATTTCGGCTCTGTCCGAGCAGTGGAAGGGGTTTTCCAGGGAGGGCTGGTGCTGGGAGGGATGCCCTGGCCCGCTGGCTGCTCTCCCCTCTGGGCAGCCTCGGAAGGACGGGAACGATCCCAACCCTTGTTTTGCCCCTCCGCTGTCCGTGTGAGTTTGCTCGGGTGTTCTGGGAGAGTGTTTTGGGCTGTGGCTACTTACCTTCAGCAACAAGGGAAGTTTAAGACCTTCCTACAGTTCATCGCCCTCGGTGCTGTGCTGGTAAACGGACCGCGGGGCTGGGGTGGCAATAAGATGGGTGAAGTTCAAGCTAATCCTTCCCCTTTTTCCGAGGGCTGTATTTAACCTGGATTTCCCTGATCCCGTTGGCGCGCTGGGGGGCGGTTGCTCTGCCAGACGCCGCCTGAGCAACCTGCGCTTTGCTGCTCAGGAGGTTAGAGATTATCCTGCAACCACGTCTCATTTTAATTTTTATTTTCCCCACTGCTGAGCCTGTCTTAACAAGAGGATCTGCTCTGAGATCCCAGGCATCACCCAGCACAGGAGGAAAAGTGTTTCAATTAGAAGAGTATTAAGGAATTCTTGGGTTTCAAGGAGACGGTGGTTATCTTTGGCTTTTATACCTCAAACTCTGTTCTTTTGTTCTCCCTGGTGTGTTTTTTATCTGGAGTAACAGATCTGGTTTTGTGCTAGAGGAAGCAGCGTCCGCCTCGTACGCTCTGAGCACAGCGAACGCCAACGAGGGCTGGGGAGTGCTGACGAACCCTCCCCAAATGGAGACGACCTAAAATCATAATGGAAAAAAAAAACCCCAACTTCAAAGAGTGAGTGTCACTTTTCATCTCAATTAAGTTTCCTTTCCTAGGATTGGGTTTCTCAGCTTCCTATTAATCTTCCGGCAGTTCAGAGTCAAGTTTTAATTTGTAATAAGAGCGAGCAGGGGCGGGGGACAAAAAAAAAAGCTATCGCTGTTCAGCCTAGGAGCATCTATCTGAAGAAAACTGATTTTGTTTTTGCCCCGTTCTTTAATTAATTGTAGCATTTCCTCGGGAGTCTCGTCTTTTGACATCAACATTCCAGCGTCAAGTTTTCAGGGGTAAAAACATCCTTGGTGCTAAATCCTAGGCTGCTCAAATACCACTAGCGGGAGGCACAAATTAAAATAGCCACGATAAAGCATTTGGGGGCTCAGTTTTAAAGGGCATTTGCTAAACCTGGCTTGGAACAGCAATGCCTGTAGCCAATTAAAGCCACCTAATGAGGGTATGTTGCCTGCTGGGCAAAGGTGGAGAAGTCTCTTTAGCAACCCATTTTGCCACAGCAATTAGTGTAAAACTTCACCCTTGAGAGGAGGGTTTCTTTGAAAGCAAAGTGACTTTTCTCATTAGAAGTTCAAAGGCCAGTGAATTCCAGAAGGGACTAAGGCTTTTCCAGGAGGGAAGGGGGTGTTTGGGGGGTGTAGCCATGCTGGAGGGGTTACATTCTTCTTCTTTGGGACAATCCTGCGCATGGGCATCTCCCTCAGGCACTGGGGGTGCTGCCTCATGGATGGGGAAGGCAGTTTTTGCAGGGGGGGCGGAACCGGAGATGCATCTCCATCACTTCTGCGCCAGTTTCGTGACCAGGGCTTTCCACTCGGATCTCTTCTGCGTGATGTAGGAGGGGGTGAGGAGCTGCAGCAGAGGCTCCGGCCGGTCCGTGAAGTATCCCTGACACAGAGCCTCGGCGTTGCAGATCACGTACATCCCACAGTCATAGCTGTTCTGCTGGGCAGGCGCCGTCTCCTCCACGAAGGTTGCTTTGCCCCCTCTCTTGCCCAAAAAGGCCTCCAGCTTCCCCGCCACTTGCTTGGCGTGGACAGAGTTGCATTTACTGTGGGAATCATAATGGGCGAAGCACTTTTTGTCCCTGAAATAAACCAGCAAGCTCCAGTGGGTGCCCCCAGCGACCTGGTTGGAGTTATCATTGATGGGCAGGAACACCAGCTTCTTCTGGAGAAGGTCCAGCGGTTGAAGGAATATGGCTATTTCTTCCTGACTAAGGGCACATTTAATGAACTGAGCCACTTCGGGGCTGATAAAACAAACCTGATCATGAAATTCTTGGAACTGGTGGTTGGCGAAGTACTCGAAGGCAAACCCGATGATGTGGTCGTTAAGCCAGTTTGGGGGGTCCAGCAAGGCAACGTCCGACTGCCTCAGCAAACTGTCCATGTAACTGAGAACAACAGGGTCCATCCTGCACAGGTTGCGGCTGCAGCACTCCAGGAGACTTCAAAAGCTGAAACGCAGAAAGGGAAGATGAATTAAGGAATTAGATCATACCTGGGACAAGATACAGCGCAACAAACATCTCGAGTTCCTGCTCAGCAAGCAGTGAGCCAAAGCCCAGGTTTCCCAGATGGATATTTGAAGGACCGGTGTTTGAACCATCTGCCAGATGAGCAGACGGAGGACAGGCAGCTCCTCATCTGCAGCACGTGACGGGTTGAGTCGGGCTCTTCTGCTGCTCTAGGAGCAATGCGTGGCTCCGATTAGATAAACGTTTCATCATTACGATCTTAACCTCAAAGCAAAGTGATTTCAAAGCAGTTCCTGCCTGGGAACTGCAGGCACGCCTTGAGTTCTCTGCTTTGCACAGAAAGCATACATGATCTGGGTGAAGTTGGTTGGTGTTTTGGTGTTTCAGTATTTACCTGCACAGTCACAGTCACTGTAATTCTTTGCATCACTGGTATTCCTTAAATAAAAGTCTTTTCGGGGCTGTCTGACAGGCATACAGTCCCTTTCGCCTAGCAGAGAGTGCCACAGCTCGGTGCCAGATGAATGACCTGTTCCAGGAAAACCTGCTGGCCCACCAGCATGGGAGGCAAGGCGGCAGTGAGTAAGGAGAAACAAAGCAAAGCAAGATCACAAACAAACCAGTTCCCTACCGTGGGAATCCTCAGGACAACTCTCTAGCTAGATGCTACAGATTTCAATAACTCAAGTACCACCAAAGCTGGACAGTCCGCAAAATACCTATCATTTTTCTTAGCTCAGGTTTTAACTTGTTAAAATTTTGCTCACAAAAGGAGAGCTGGGTACGCTGGGTACACTGAGGGGTGAAGATCCCTGCAGGCTTGCACTAGTGAAGGCCACCTGCGAACCGTAGGTCATGCCGACCCACTCTTTCCAATCTCTTACTCTGTTATTTGTCCAGGCTACATTCTTCCCTCTCCATCTGCGCCTGCTTTCCACAAATAGAGGCTGCTCATCCTTAAAAAGGCACCTGGAAATTCAAGTAGACTGTAGCACCTGGTTCTCCCCACCCACGTGTTTGAGGATGTACTCAAGGGACTTCAACAGGTCTTCCAGGCAAGGCTTTTCCTCCTTTCCGTTTATCAGGTTACCTGAGTATCCACTAATTCTGGTCTTTCTACCAGTCATATAATTCCTTTTCAGAAGCTGCTGCATTTGCTGCCTTCGCATCCTGGGGGAATTAAAGTATGTTTTAGAAAAGAGGTTGCACAGCACACTAGGAGGTGCTACTCAATACACAACACAAAATACTCGCTGGCATCAGTCTAGGATTTAGGAGGAGATCTTCCGGAGAGAAACCATGGATTTAAACCCCCTGTATCCACCCCTCTTTTCCTTTTGTTCTCACATCCCCCAGCCCAGGCTCCTCGGCTGCTGCAATGCACCAACAGCCCCTGACGCTTCTTCTCTCCTCGCCAGGACAGGGCTAGAAACGCCGCAGCTCGGGACAGCAGCGATGTGGAGCTGGTCTGGCCTCACCCTTCCCTCCTCTGTGCCAAACGCAGCACGAAAACATCTCAGGATTTCTTAAAGCACTGTGTGAAACTGAATAACGATAAGATCACTTTAATATGATTCACTATAAATAGGACACTAATTCTCCATTATGATAGGGGGAAACAAAAAAAAATCCCATGTGTTGTGCTGTTTACATGTTAGGAAGAAGTAGATTTGTGCTTCTTATTGTGACATGAATCACGAAAAGGTCCTTCCTGGCCAGGTATGCATAAATTAAGACAGAGTTATCTCGAAAAAATCTTGGCAAGCTCACATCGCATGTGACTTGTAAATAACCGACTGGATGAAGCATGCTGGATGTGTAATCCGTCGGAAGGAAGGGCTAAGGTAGAGTATCTGGGCCTTGAAAACGCTAATAACAATTTGTGTATCGCTGATAGGTCCGAGGCGTGCCAAGCAGCAAGAGTCACTGAAAAGGAAGGGGAGCAGTCATTGTTATTTATACTGAGCCAAACACAATGGTATTTGGACACGTTTCCTACGTTAATGAACTCAAACTATTTCCAAGTTTGTGGAGCAAATCCTTTGCAAGAGCCTGCAGTAGAAAAACAAAGCAAAAAAAATCCAAACTAAGTTCCAGCAACTCTAGCATGCCTGAACATCCTCTTGTTTAAAGAGCTGAATGTACTGCGAGCCTAGAAGCGACTGGTTTAGGGGGGTTTACAGGGTTGCCGCTCAAATACTTTTTGCATGTGCCCATACAGTGCCCCAAATTTTCCTTTACTGCGTGTTTTTTTCTGCTCCATCTTCTCCTACAGATGTACAAAATACAGCAAATAGCTTTCCACTCAAGTCCAAAAACGGGATTACGGGCTAGGGAAGGAAGCGTGAGTCCTGTATTATGTTAATTTTCCACTCTGCGGAAACATCGTTTGGGTTTTGGTTTTTTTTTTTTCAGTTAAAGAAAAAAAAAAAAAAAAAGAACTTTGGCAGCTTCCTACAGTCAGGAAGGGAGAATGGTTATAGCAAATGCTTAATTGCCACTAGCTACTACTTTTAATTTTATTGCCATCTGGTATTTGTGAAACTGCTTGTGAGTTCTGCAGGATGACTCACAGCGCACAGTGCCCAGCTTAAAGGAAAACCCTTCGAAGGCTGGGATGCCTTTCAGAGTCACTTAAGGTAAGCAACGGACCAAAAGAGCATAGGAGAGTTGTGAAAAGCCATCAGAGAGGTGGTTTTGTTTGGGAGAACCTCAAGATGAATCCACAGAGAAGCTGAGGTGTGGATCTGAGCACCTTTGAGGTTAAGGGATGTTGAAGTCCAGTTGCAGATTGCAAGCAGCTCTGCTCAGACACAGCCAGGATTTGCTTCCTGAAGGCTCAGGCACACTCTGTTCAGAAGTTTTCATGAAAATAGCCATAAATAGAGACGCAGGCCTGGAACATTTGTTGTAGGTTGCCAACAAGAGGCTTGCTCGTTCATTTTATTTGCATATTAGTAGTTGGAATTTGTGCAAGCTCTCTGTAATCCTCAGCTTCTGGGAGGGATATTCGTCTGCCCTGTTTCGAGTGCTCAGATGAGAACACCGGGGAGAGAAAAAGGAGCATTTCAATAAAAATGTCATGAAGCCAACCAAGATGAAACCGCCCATTTTGTTTACAGGTTTGAAACCGGTGCCGTCTTGCATCAATATGGCAAGAAGTCAAGTTTCTCTCACCTCTAAGTTATAACAATTTAACAAACAAGTTGCCATCGTTAGCGCAGGTTTGATCCATAAACTGATGCGACTCCTCCGTATCCAGGATGCAAGGCAAAGCCTGCGTTTTGTAATACTTGAAAAAAAACAAAACCAAACAACCCAAACTTATTATTTTCACAACATTAAAGAGAACTACCTTCTGCATGTAATTGTTGCCTTGCCCTCTGAAGGCAGCACTTGAGAGCCAGGGAATTAAACTTCCTAGTAATTGAGCGTAAATAGGCAGTGATGGAGCAAAGAGGGCATACATTAAGGATGAATCAGGTTCCTAAAGTCTATTTTAATAAATTAAAGGTGCTAAGAACATCCGGGGTGAATATTTTAAGGTGCCACGTCACTAAACTCCTGTACCAAATTTAAAGAATATGAGGTAAATACAGAAAGCCACCTGAAAGGCAAATTATTCAGACTTTACTGGGGAAGAGTAGGAGGGACAGAGAAGTTTTCGGCAGCTTGGCTGAGATCTCTGAAATGATCAAGTGTAAAAAGCCCTGTGATTTAACCACCAGACCATTCCCTTTTACTGCAAATACAGTTTTTAGATGCCGTGTCAGCGCTCTTAATAGCGGTCAATGTTAAGATCGCACAAGGAACAACAATTTCTATTTAAGAGCATGAGCTGGGCTGGGCTACCAGCACCTGAGTCGCCATACTTATCTCTCTCCTAACTGAGCCAGAGAATAAATTCAAGCAGAAATAAACAACTAAGCTAGAGAAGAAGCACAGTTGTTTACTCTTTTTGTTAAATATAAGCAACCTCTTAGTAGCCTATAGATTATAATTCCTGTATTATAGAACCTTTGCAGGGTCAGTAGGCCCTGAATGCCAGACTCAGAAGAAACCATTCATAATTTCTGCATGCACAGACAATGCCCAAACCTTTCTGTTCTCTCTGAATTCCCCAGACAGGTGCAGCTGCTCCACACAACTGAGCTCCAGAACCCTGCTTTGTTTCACAGCATCTCATGAGGCGGTAAACGAAAAGCCGGAGGAACTACACCAAGTGCTACTANTTGGCAGCTTCCTACAGTCAGGAAGGGAGAATGGTTATAGCAAATGCTTAATTGCCACTAGCTACTACTTTTAATTTTATTGCCATCTGGTATTTGTGAAACTGCTTGTGAGTTCTGCAGGATGACTCACAGCGCACAGTGCCCAGCTTAAAGGAAAACCCTTCGAAGGCTGGGATGCCTTTCAGAGTCACTTAAGGTAAGCAACGGACCAAAAGAGCATAGGAGAGTTGTGAAAAGCCATCAGAGAGGTGGTTTTGTTTGGGAGAACCTCAAGATGAATCCACAGAGAAGCTGAGGTGTGGATCTGAGCACCTTTGAGGTTAAGGGATGTTGAAGTCCAGTTGCAGATTGCAAGCAGCTCTGCTCAGACACAGCCAGGATTTGCTTCCTGAAGGCTCAGGCACACTCTGTTCAGAAGTTTTCATGAAAATAGCCATAAATAGAGACGCAGGCCTGGAACATTTGTTGTAGGTTGCCAACAAGAGGCTTGCTCGTTCATTTTATTTGCATATTAGTAGTTGGAATTTGTGCAAGCTCTCTGTAATCCTCAGCTTCTGGGAGGGATATTCGTCTGCCCTGTTTCGAGTGCTCAGATGAGAACACCGGGGAGAGAAAAAGGAGCATTTCAATAAAAATGTCATGAAGCCAACCAAGATGAAACCGCCCATTTTGTTTACAGGTTTGAAACCGGTGCCGTCTTGCATCAATATGGCAAGAAGTCAAGTTTCTCTCACCTCTAAGTTATAACAATTTAACAAACAAGTTGCCATCGTTAGCGCAGGTTTGATCCATAAACTGATGCGACTCCTCCGTATCCAGGATGCAAGGCAAAGCCTGCGTTTTGTAATACTTGAAAAAAAACAAAACCAAACAACCCAAACTTATTATTTTCACAACATTAAAGAGAACTACCTTCTGCATGTAATTGTTGCCTTGCCCTCTGAAGGCAGCACTTGAGAGCCAGGGAATTAAACTTCCTAGTAATTGAGCGTAAATAGGCAGTGATGGAGCAAAGAGGGCATACATTAAGGATGAATCAGGTTCCTAAAGTCTATTTTAATAAATTAAAGGTGCTAAGAACATCCGGGGTGAATATTTTAAGGTGCCACGTCACTAAACTCCTGTACCAAATTTAAAGAATATGAGGTAAATACAGAAAGCCACCTGAAAGGCAAATTATTCAGACTTTACTGGGGAAGAGTAGGAGGGACAGAGAAGTTTTCGGCAGCTTGGCTGAGATCTCTGAAATGATCAAGTGTAAAAAGCCCTGTGATTTAACCACCAGACCATTCCCTTTTACTGCAAATACAGTTTTTAGATGCCGTGTCAGCGCTCTTAATAGCGGTCAATGTTAAGATCGCACAAGGAACAACAATTTCTATTTAAGAGCATGAGCTGGGCTGGGCTACCAGCACCTGAGTCGCCATACTTATCTCTCTCCTAACTGAGCCAGAGAATAAATTCAAGCAGAAATAAACAACTAAGCTAGAGAAGAAGCACAGTTGTTTACTCTTTTTGTTAAATATAAGCAACCTCTTAGTAGCCTATAGATTATAATTCCTGTATTATAGAACCTTTGCAGGGTCAGTAGGCCCTGAATGCCAGACTCAGAAGAAACCATTCATAATTTCTGCATGCACAGACAATGCCCAAACCTTTCTGTTCTCTCTGAATTCCCCAGACAGGTGCAGCTGCTCCACACAACTGAGCTCCAGAACCCTGCTTTGTTTCACAGCATCTCATGAGGCGGTAAACGAAAAGCCGGAGGAACTACACCAAGTGCTACTAAATCAAATGTCTTTTGCTCCCCAGTATGGGGCTGACCAAAGCATTAGGTTCAACAGGAGAAAAGCTCCAGTGACCTGAGCGCCCGGGGACGAGAGATGCCAACGAGACGCTCCCAGAGTTAACGATAGGAAACCCATCGAAACGATGCTAAACCAGCTGTCGATGGATCACATTGGCCAACTTTGAGAAAAAGCTTATTCAAGAGAGTAGCGGGAAGTGCTGGGAAGGAACACCATCTGTCTGAAAGACCTAAAGGTGGCAGGAGTTGGGTCAGGAGAAGAAATTCGGTCAGAGGAACGGTCAGGGCTGCCATTGCTCTGTGGCCTGAGGAGCGACATGCCAGACCCTGAGCTTCTCCTGGTGCTGGCTGGGATCGGAGCACGCCAGCTGCCCCCCGGGAAGTGCTCCCTTGTCCCGCTGCAGCTTCTAAGGAAATAAATGAGAATTAAGGGGAGAGGAGCGGGTCTGCCCGGGCTGGCGGGGCACGGGCTGGGGTCAGGGTCAGGGTCAGGACCAAGGCCTGGGACCGGCCGGCAGCTCCCCTAGGCCAAGCAGTGCCCTGGGGCCAGCCCCGGCTCGACACCCGGTGCCCGTAACGCATCTTTACGTTTAACGATTTTCACCATTTTCCCCTCAAAACGCGCGCTGAAGCCCCGGGGCCCGCTCGAGGCCGGCAGGGACCCCCCCCAAGGGCTGCGGCCTAGCAGGGCAACCACCGCCGGGGCCCCGCCGCCCCCGCTGTTGCCATGCCAACGCCCTCCGGGCCCTGCCGCCGCCGCTCACCTGCCACCGCATCGCCCGCTCGCCCTCCACGCCGCGCGGTTGCCGCGCGCTGCCGTAAAGCCGCCGGCGCTGCGTCGTAACGAGCCAAATGTACGCAGGCGCGGAGGGGCCAGAGAGGCGCGCGAAGGGTGCGTGGCCTCGCGTTGGGCGTGGCCTAACGAGGGGCGTGAACATGTAACGG
>VWZL01005842.1:839992-878658 GCA_013396915.1 Stercorarius parasiticus
AGGTGCGGGGCGGCTCCGCGGCGGGCAGGGGCTGCCCCACGCCTGGGAGCGCCGAGCGGGGCTGCCGGTTCTCAGTCCTCCGGTGCCGTTTACACCCATCTTTGGGGTGAGTCGGACACGCCAGACGTGAAACAAAACCAGCCCGGAGGGGGGTGGTGGGTGGGTGGGCAGCTTTCACCTTCCCCTTCGCGTTTCCAGTGTCACCAGTGGGTTGGTGGTATCCCCGCAACCCCCCGCCCACGGGTGGGGAAGCGGCCCCCACGCCGCGACATTGCGGAGGGAGCGGGTGGTCCTCGACTTCGGCGTGCCCGTTACGCCGCTAAAGCAGAGCATCGTTAGCGATTCCCACCCCGTCGTAATGAGGTATTTCTGTTTTTTAACGCAGCGTTACAACCCGCGTCAGCTCGCTCCCCTGCACACTGGACCTTTCTGGGAGCGCTACTCCTCCAAAGGTTAAAACACTTGCTATTTCTTTCTGGAATTTTCCTAAATCTAGCTAAAACGGCCTTTTGCTTTATCCACCCCAAAAAATCCTCCGAGGTGACTCACGGTAGGACCTGCCGTAAGTTCAGAGCCGGGTGTTTTGCCGCCTTTCTGCTTATAGATTGGCTTCCTCCTCCTCCATTTACGTTTTCATATCCTGAAATCAAGCTGAGATTAATAAAGTCGGGAGCGTGAGCTCAGCAGAAATCATGGCTTTCACATCCCTCGCTGCAGCACGCGTTACCCTGCCCATCGGCATATAAAAAAAATAATCACGTAGTGGCAAAGGAAGGAGGAGAGCACTGCTACAGGGAGAGAAAGCAGCACGGTGTTCTGCTAAATCGATAATGAAACGCTTTAATAAATCGCTTTGTAAATAGGTTATTAGTTGGGGAAACAGGTTTCTGGATGGCTTGAGCATTTTCCCGGCTCTTTTCCCCGGGGAGCGCTAGGAAGTGACAGGGGAGCATCGTCGTCTTGTCTCCACTGATGAGAGGTGCGTGGATGCGGTGGTGAAGGGCTTTGAATGCTTAAGCGCGACCTTACTGAGCTGAGCTTAACCATGGGCACCAGCAAGCTCCGGCTGGGCTCAGAGAGGCTGCGTTATCACTGACGAGCATCTTCTCTTCAGCCCATCATCCTGGAGTCATGCAATAATTATGATTTCCCCTACGTCTTTGAGTAAATGTACCCATTTCAGTGGCTTTTCTCATTTTTCAAACTTTTTTTTTTTGTTAAAATAAGAGGATTTTCTTTGCATTTTTCCCTTATGAAGGCTTTCCCAGCCTTCGCTCTCATTCCTGGCTACATTTTTTTCATCCCCGAGATCATTTTGGAAGCTGTCAGTCCGGCTGCTGATGGTAGGGAAGGTAATTCAGCAGCCCTGGCAGCCGACTAATAAGCTTTTGTTTCCTGGTCTATGAATGATGATGCAACTTTTTATATTTATTTGTTTATTTATTCATTGCAATCGATATATAAATCAGGATGGTTTTGGAGGTGCCTCATCTTTGTTGAAAGGCCCATCAGTGGTGCCTCTGAAACATCTGAAAGAAGGGTTGATTGAATGCCCTTATTCTCTTTATTTTTCTTGTTAAAAGTATTAAAATGTAGGCTCAGCTTTGCAGAGTGTGCCTCGGAGTTCTTCTGTGCATCCACAGATCTAGTTAAGATTTGTAAAGTTCACATTTTTACCTTTTTTTGGGTGGAGAAGCTGCATTTTAAGTTTGAAAGGTATCAAATGGCTGAGGTGACATCTGCTGTTGCGGTATCTTTTACAAATACTGGCACTTATATATGCCACCTAAAACTCAGACTAGCAAACCTTTGGGAACTTTGGCTAGGAAAAGCTAACCATCTAAATGTTTTATGCCTAAATTATTTTTATCTAGGATGTTCATGGTGATGTTAGCGAGCGTTCATCGCGTTTGCAAGAAAACCTCTGAGAATGTGAAGCATGCGAGGTCAGACAGGAAATGTGAAACCTGAGGTTACCTGCGCAACCTTAATTTAGCTCATTTCGAGGTAGGGCTGTACTAGAAATCCTAATTGCCTATGTACGCCACTTGATTTCTGGAAGGACGGTATCCAGCCTTGGATGGAAGAACAGATTGCTTCTCCACATCGTCTGCAAGTCAACAGGGGGAGTACTGGGAGCACAGGGAGGGTGCTGGTCCCTCCACTGGTTTTGCAGCTGGGCACCACTGGGCAGCTGGTGAGGGAGACCGGGGTTCACCATTACAGCCTTGGGACCAAGCGCGCCACGTAGTCCTGAAGCCTTAAATACCTCCAAGTCTAGCAGAATTGCAAGCGAATGTGATCTGAGAGTTTCTAAAGCCATTTGGGATGGTTGGTTTTGGTGGGGGGTTTTCTGGCAAATTCTAGTTCTCGCTACAAACCATGGATCCCTTGGATATAATTCCTTTAAAAATACATTAGGGAGAAAACAAGGTCATTGAGCCTCTTGAAGTGTCTTAGCTGGTCAAACTCGATTTTAGAAATTCCTGCGTCCTGTTGGTTTATAAATAAAATGGGATTGCAGTCCCACTTGCATGCGAAATACTCGAGAAGTATGAAGGCAGGCCTGAGAAGAGCTGCCGTCTGTGGGAAGGAACCCCATTGTTTTCAGATGGGTTGTTTTGCTGTCGTGTCACCCTGAGGTTGAAGGCACGTTTGTTGTGTACTTTATGAAGATCCCAGCCTGGTCCTGGAGTCTGTCTCACCAAGATGGGCTGGGTGCAGGTTTCGGCTTTAGAAGATGGATTTTTTTTTTTTGTGTGTTGAGTTTAAATAGAGCATCTTATTTTCTCAGGCTTGAGTCCTGCGTGCCTACATTTGCTTAACTTCCTCTTGAGTGAATGGGATTTCTCCCTTCTCTAAAAAGTAAACATAAGCATAAATATTTAAAGGATCGCGGCTTAAGTTTGCAAATTCGAGACTTTCTCTAGCATTCCTTTGGACAAAAGCAGTATCATCAGAGATTGTTGTGTCTGTTCCCTGTGCTGGGAAGAAGCTTCTTAATTGTTTGAGCTTCCTGCTGCAAAAATATTATGCCATGTTTTCAGGTTAGATGGCTGGGATTATCAGAAAGCTTAGGCATGGGTTTCTTATTGAATTGTAAGGGTGAGATGCTGCTGATGGGATGTCTATAGATCATGAGAATTGAGATTATTTTTATGGCCCTTTTATTTTTCTTCAACACAGGCCAAATTTTTCCATAGTCTTTGGGTATATGTGTTCAGGATTGAGACTATATAAACCAAACATGTGAAACTCTTGCCAGATGATGGGTAATAACAGGAAAAAAGGGAAATGGAATGGTTTTTGTTTTCTCTATGTGACTCTTTTAATATTAAATCTTGCTACCGTGTTTGGTAGGTGGAATGCCATGGTATGATGTATATCTCACTCCTGTGATTGCATTGATGGCTTAATTCTTGTATCTTAGGAACTGAACATTTAAAAGCAAACTCAACAAACCATATGTCCTCAGAAATTATCAACATTCAGAAGGAAAGCATATTGAACAGTGATTCCACCCCCCCCGAATTGAACTCCTTTTTCTATCTGTTTTGAATCTGCTTGTCATCATGTCTACAAGTTTAAACTGCTTGTCATCATGGTAGAGTGTTTTTTTTCTCTGGGAAGAAATCCTATAACGGGTAGTTATGGAAAAGTCTTATAGATGAAGTGAGAGCTGTTTGTCTTTGCCACAAATGCTTTTTATTTTAACAAAACTCCCATGATTTTAATGCTACCCACTTGTATATTGCTGCTTCTAGGTTCGTTCTTTTTNTGGTGTGCTTTTTTTTTTTTTTTTTTTTTTTTTTCTTTCCATGGCTTTTCTCCAATGGAGGACTGTAGGATCACTTAGGTTAGAAGAGACCTTGGGAGGTCACTCGGTCCAAAATCCTGCTCTGAGCATGTTGGCTGCGAGGTCAGGCTGGGTTCCTCACGGCTTTAGATGTCTCTCATAGGTCATCTTCCACCTGTGGTTTGCAGATGGCAAGGAGAAAAGGGAAAGGGAGCAGTTTGGGCTCTGTTGGGGGGCAAGTGTCCAAGGAGAACAAGGTTATATGTGATTTATGGCAGTCCTTGTTCATGGAGCATAGCCTTCCACATGCAAGTGTGTTAAACAGCCACTCTAGTCTGCATTTCCATGATTTCATTAAGCTGATCTAGTAGCAGACTAGAAAGAAAGCAGGCTTGAAAGAGACTCTGACCTGGCTGAAGTTAACCTTGGGAGGGGAACGGGGATAGTCCTCATCTGGGTTGGTTTGCTGATAATCAGCCCGCAGCTGGCAAGTGGACAGCCCTGCAGTGTTCTGGTGGAAACTCCTTGGAGGTGAAATGGCCACACACTATTTTTCTAGGCAAAATGAAATAACAAATACCTGTAGATTTAAGGATTATTGTTACGCTTCTGATTCCTCTCTGCCATTAGAATCTTGCATTGTTGTTTCTCTTCAGGCATGGATGGGCATCCCTTTGGAGGAGGATGAGGTGTCTCTTGTGTAGGGTTCTCCTGTGCCTTCAGCTGTCCACACCGTGCCAAGGCATGGCCTGGCACCGGCTCTATGAAATGAAGTGTGGGTCACTGTTTCGGGCTCTGTTAGTGTTTCTTGTCAGCTTTTTTTAGGGTTTTGCTAAGAGCCTTTTGAAAAGATGGAGCTAGGTCTCCTGCCAAGCCTTTGATCCGTCAAGGGAGATGAGTCTTAGGAGCGGAAAGTTGGTGGTGTGCTGAGGATGCCCTAGATACAAGCTGGGGTGCTCTTGGAGCTTTTGAACTATGACTCTCCATCCTCCACCAGGAACTTGGTTGCATCCTCTCACTCTTGATGTGAGATAAGCACGTGGGGAGGCTCATCCAAGGTCTTGTCTCATCCAAGCTCTCATCTCGCACAGCTACTTAGTTATTGGGTTTTTTGCAGCTATGCGCCTGACTTAAAACAAGTAATGGGGTGTGGCTCTGCCATGGTCTTCCTTCATATCTCTGTTGGGTTCTGCTGCGCATTTTAAAGTGCCTCCTTCAGGTCCCAGAGAAGGTTTCTGAAATCCCTGTGGGTGTCGAAGGTCTCTAGGACCTTCTCTTGCGGTAAGTGTAGGTCAGTCTAAAGTTGCCTACGTTGAGGGGGGGACTGGATCAGACCCTTTCAACCCTGGCATCTGCAAAGATTCAAACTGGGTGGCCATACTGCAGTGCTCAGCTTCTCTTAGAGAAATCATATTGGTTTCCGTCGTAGGAGTTACTGCAGATATCTCTTAGGACCAGCGGGGAGTAGAGCAGTGGTCTGCTTGACTCCCTGCTTGACTATTGCATGTAGTAGCAAAGGAAAAATGTGTTTTAAGATACAAAACTTGTAATGCATGGGAATACTGCATTTGGTATGTAATGGTGGCTAACTACCTACTTAGGACCCAACTGAGCATACTGAGTATTTGAATATTGATTTTTTTCTCCTGCTCTTCTTTTGGTAACCACCTTTATTAATGTAAAAATAGGAAAAAAAATGTGTATTTCTATCTCAGATTTGAATCTTGTTGATCTTTCCACCTTGAATCACTTCTGGTACCCCGCAAAATGACCTTGAGAGTTAGTCTTCCTTCAGATGCCTTTTATCCATCAAACACTGGTAATCTGACAGCCTCTGTGTTTTTTTTGAATCAAAATTCTTATGACTATCTTCTGTACTTGTCAAGCATGACCTTTAAAAACGTATATGATCCTGGATATGGTATATCGTGGTCGAGCATTAACGGCAGTGGAGTGTCTAGTCCATATAGATATATCTTTGAAAAACCTGAGCTCTAAAACCAACCCGGACTATGAATGGTTTTGATAGACCGCCAAAAATTCTTCTATTGTGTTCAGCATCTACATGGTTTTGAGGGATGAACAAGTTAACCGAAAATATTTACTTTAGAAGTCTTCTTTAAGTCTACTGTCTTTTCATACTTTACATAAATACGTAGACCGAAATAAAATTCTCAAAAACATTGACACTTTTACTTTTGCACTACTTGTCTAAGAACTGTTAGGTTAGTTTATGCTTGTTGGGTGCCTAGGACAGCCTCCCCTGGGAGGAATTAGTAAATGATTTAATTGTTAAGGAATGTGGTCCCATTAGGCAAAAATAAATAAATAATTGAATGCAGTAGATCATTAGAAATGTAGCACTTGATTAAAATGGTGTCAACTGGCTTTTTAACATTTCAGAGTAAGTATTTTTTGGAAGAGGGAGGTTATGTTGGTAAATAATGCTTCTGGGGGTTTCTTTGAGAAATGTAAGCGCAGGAGAGCCGGTGCAAGCTCCTTAATTCACTGATTGCTCAGTAAATGGGGGATAATTATGTGGGTTTTGTTGCTGCTGGTGTTGGTAAGGATGGCTGAACAACTGCTTGAAGAAGGGACTTGGACAGACGTTGTTTAGAAGCAGAGCCACTGTTTCTTCTGCCTCTCTTCATCAGAAAATACAGATACAGCCCTGCAGCGGGAAGGGCTTGCTGGAGAGAGATGCAGTGGACAGGCAACTCAGTCTGGATTTGGGCCACCTCATTTGCGAACCTCTCGATGAGCAACAAGGGCACACGCTACACATTTTATCCTTCCCGGGAGGACCGTTGCATAAATAATCTGTACAGGCAGGTGCTTGCGTTTCATGTCAGAAGAGCAGGCTCGTTGGCTGTGGACATCGCCTCACATAATCTTATCCAGAGGCGCTTCACCATGCCTGGAAGGTAAGCGACGAGATAGGAGGACAATGCAGAGCAGAGGTCAGGTTTGAGGTGCCTGCAGCAGGTGATGAGGAATCTTAAGAGTATTTCTAAACTATGAACAGAATGAACTAACCTAAAGCAGGTATGATTTTATAAACAAAAACCACTTTTTCTGCTCAGTGCATACCCTTGTTCAACTCTAGTGATTGCCAAGTGCATCTTGACTTCTCAAAGCACAGGACCCATTTTGAAGCATAATTACACTTTTCCAAATACATCTGATTTCACTGTGATCTGCAGTGATTTGATTAAGGAATTTATTAGTATTAATAAATATCAACGGTTATATTTCTTCTTGTAAGGCTGAAATGGTACCTCTAAGAAATACACTGCCGAGGAAGATGACTGAGTAGCAGTTGCCCATGGCTTGTCCCATGACATTTGCTACCACTCTTTGGACGAGGCATGGACCATTGTTTTGGACTCAAATCCTTTGTCATTACAGGAGGGGAGCTGCAGGCCTGCCTTCAAACAAATCGTTTCAGAGTTCAGCTCTACTATGTGTTTTGTTTTTATTCCTTTCCCCCCATTCATGTGATTTAAATACGAAATAGCCATTGCTACTTGGCTATTATAAATATGAGGTGGAGAAAAAGTAAACATACATGCATACATATATATAAAAATAAATAAATAAACAGAACACTTCTAGCAAGTGGGGTGAGGATAATGAAACAGAAAAAAGTGAGCACCAAAGTCCATGTCTGTGGTATTGAGAATTCATCCCCCCACCTAAAAGTTATTGCTGGAAAGGAATAAGATCTGAAAACTGAAGCAAGGGAAAAAAAACCCAAAACAACCCCTTCCTGAATATTCTCCTGTATTTTGTTCTTGTTGAAGGAAGGTGTGAATCTCACCTGCAGTGTTTACTGGCTGGGTTTTTAGCAACTTTAGGAGTTTCCTCCTCTGGTTTACTTCTCCACAGTGCAGCTGTCCTACTCGAATGCTGCTTTCATTTTTGTTTTGTCCGGGAAGATGAGAAACTTGAGGAGTAAAAGCTGAAAGAGAAAAGTTTTATGCAGATGATGTCGTCTAGCGAATGGCCCTGCTGCGAGATCTTCAGTGCTAAATATGAACCATTCTCAATCGCATGCAAAACTCATTCAAAGACTTGGGTTTAATATTTGTGATTCAGCGTGTGTGGTGGGGAGATTGCAATCTTCGCTCTTGTGTCGTGTTTATTTTTAGTACAAATGAAATCCTTGAGAAAATATCTCTTCTTTCAAGCAAAAAAAAAAAAATTAAGACTTGCAGACATGGATTTAAAATGTTTTAGGTGCAGTTTTTCTGTGTTAATTTGTAAGTTATTTTCACTTGAGCGTGGACTGTCTTCTGTGTCGAGAAAGTTTTGGTGTGGTGTTTTGTTTTTTTTTTTTTTTGTAGGACTGGATCAACTTTCTTTTCTGCTGTTTAGGTTTTCTGGGAGCATTAATCTACATACTTTCAGGTATGCTCTTCAGGGGGTGGAGGGGACAAGTATTCAAAAAACTTAAACAATTTTCCTTAGGTGAAGGATCATTACAGGTTCAGATGCTGCCGGTATTAGTGAGGCTTCCACCAGCTGCCATTTAATTTTCTAAACATATAAACATCAAAATTCCTCGAAGTGTGCATATTTCTATGCTTCGGGGAGCTACAGCTCTGAAATGCCAGGATAATTTTTAGCGAATGGATGCTGATGGATTTGAAGAGGAGAACTTCAGTCTCAGCTAATTAATCATCAAAAAATGCAACCATTTTGGTTTCTAAGCTTCATGCAACAAAAAAAGCTTTGTGGGGTGCAAAGTAAGTGTAAAGCTGCAAAGTCAAGTGTGAAAGTTGAGCAGAGAATAGTGAGTTTGGGACTTGGTGCACACCAGTGTCATGCTTCGTAGACCCCGGGGTGCTTCTCCTGGTGGGTACCTTCTGCAAGAAACAGCCTCCTGAGATGGATGCTCTGGGACTTTAGAGATGGGAGAAGTGAGATGGAAGGAAACAAAGCTCAAATCTAACAAAAAAAAAAAATTCCTGTGGTTTAGTTTTGGATCATTGTGTTAGGCTGTATTTTTGTCCTTATGTGAAGACCAAGACAGAAGATGCTGTGGTGGCATGGAGGATGTGGGTCAGGCCAGGTTAGACCTGCAGGCTTTGACATCACCATGTGTTTTTGCTGGCATTGCTGTGGACTTGTTACTTCATTCTGCACTTTCCAGTGCTCAGCAGCTCTGCAGACACAGACCTAAACTGGTTTTGGGGTGTGGGCTTTTTTTTGTTGCTGTTTTGGGGTTTTATTTGTTTTTTTTGTTTTATTTTTTTCCCCAAAGTACCTAAAAATAACCACAACTCTGGTCACCTGGTAGGAATCGTCGCCTATTGTAGAGGCAAGTAGGGAAGTGAACTTTCTTTGGTGGCATTTGCTTGCTGATAAGACTATTTTTTAAATGTGTTTCCTTTCCTCATTCTCCACATGCCTTCTAATTTCTCGAGAAACAAGGTGTGGATCCTTCTGGTGCCTTAGCGCCGAACTGCATTATTCTCTGTGTTTCATGTATGCTGACATAATGCTGCAGTGCAAGTCCCATGCAGGTGAATTTAGTGGACAGCTGTGCAACTGTGTATTATTTTGATGAAAACAAGTATTTTGCTGATGTTACAAGGTATGCCCAAGGGATTAGTGTTGCAGGTGAAATTTCCTTTCGGTTTAGCTGCATCATTCACAATAACATGCCTGAAAATGGTAAAAATGCATTTGCTCTTGCTTTTTTTTCTTTTTTTTTTTTTTTAACTTTCTGTCCTGAAGCAGTTAATGCTGCAGCTTATGTTGATTTTTTTGGGGCAAAAACAATACTGAGGCTGTTGCTGTGGTCTGCAGGGTGTGGTTCGGAAAGGTCTTGTTTCTGATTCACTTTGCTAGGCTGAGCTGGGAAGGGCTAATTATAGAGACAAACTGGGGAAGGAAGAGAACGGGGTCAATTAGAGCATCCAGCACAGTTTCCTTTAAATTAGTGGTTGGGCTGGATAGATTAAAAAAACCAAAAAACAATAAAGAGGCATGGAGTGAGATTTCAAGTGCTCTGGTGCGGAGCAAGGTCAGCAGCTACGGCAGATGTTTTGCAGTTTCGGTTTGATTTAAGTAAAGAACATGTTAAATTTGTAGTTTTATTAGCAGAATTGCCAAATTGAACTGAAAGGACAGAGCAGATACTACTATTGGTTTTTCTCTTCAACATACTTTTGAATAGTAAGAAGTTGTGATAGTGAATGAAGCAAAGAAATGCCTTGCCCCTACTCCCCCTTGAGTAAAATGGATTTTCTGTGTAAAAGAAATTGTGCAATGATTTTAAGTCTTTTGCACTCAAGAGGTTATATTTTAATAAAAAGGCTACTTTCTCCCCTACATCTTATGTAAATATAAAATGGATCAATTTTGGATGTGTTTTATCCCTATTTGGAGAGCAAACTGGGGCATAACTTCTTTTTCTTGAGGCTGTCTTATGGGTTTAAAAGGCTTTTTTCCCTGGATTTATGTATGAACTGACTCAGATTAGAGGACACGGTATTTAAAGAGGCGATGCAGAAGCGGTACAAGCTCTTGGCTCGTAGCTCCGCAGGTGTGGAAGGCAATAAACCCCTATGCCAACTGGAATTCATGCAAGTCAGTAAAAAAACCCCAAAACCTTTATGGCGCTCTTACCAGATGATCCTCTCAGTCCCTTAACACCCCCTTGTCTCAGTTTTTCTCCTTTTAGGAAAAAAGCCTTGGTTGGCAGACCCTGCCCGTTTCTGCTGTGTATTTTTGCTTTTCCTTTGCCGGACTGCCTGCCTGGCAGTGTGCAATTACTGAGAATTGCTGTGCAGAAATGGAGATGGTAGAGTGGGGAGAAAAATCCTGAGTTTATGTGCTTTTCAATCCAGATTGGCAAGTTCCTTCTGCTGGTGGTGTGACTCATCCCGGGCTTCCTCGCTGGAGGCCACTTCTGGCAGGGCATCAAAGGAGCAGCCCGTGCTTTCAAACCAGAGCTGAACCAAGACCTTCCTTGAGTGAAGGCTGTTTTTCTGGTCTTGGGATCTCTCATTGTGCGGAAGGTGGTGAGATGCACCCAAATCTCTAGGGAATTTGTGATAAACTCGATTAATTCATCCTGAGGGTGAGAAAGGGCTGCTTCTTGCTGCTTTGAGCAAGACACATGCTTGTCCAAAGGGTCTTGCCCAACTGGTGATCAGCGATACAGTCATCACAACAGTTTTTTCAATTTTTAGTTTCTTTCGTAGAGCTGATACCTAGAGTTTTAGTGTGTCAGTTAGGAAATTCTTAGGCTTGGAAGGGAATTTTTAGTTTTATTTTTCCTGGGGTTAATAGGTAGAGAGCTGTGATGCCAGCAGACTCCTGCCCTCCTCTTCTTTGTTCTCCTGGTAAAACTAACCTCATTTTTTGTTAACTCAAGTTAACTTTAAACCTTTGAAAGAGTACATTTTTTTCCGTAAGCTTATTTATTTGGAGCAAGGAGTGTGAGCAGTTTCACCAGGAGAAGTTCAGGATGGTGCCGCCAGCAGGGAAAGACACAGCTGGACTTGGGAGAGGACATCAGGTCTGCAGGATGTGTCACCAGTGACTTGATGCAAGAACCTCCTTGTTGTGAGCTCTACTCTTGTTTTTAGGGATATTTTTTTTCAACTGAAACACATTGTCAATGTTTTGTAGGTTTCTGATATAAATGGTTTATAGTATTATATAGTATTCTTAGGCTTATTCTACTTGTTTATTGCCTGTGTGCCCCAGTTACAGCCCCAGGTTTCTTGCAGAAGTTGCTCACTTAGGTGTCATGTAAGGGAGAAAAAAGCCTGAGAGAATATGAAAATTATGTATAAATATTTAGAGGCTGCCTTTTTCAAATGTCTGACAGGAGAGTCTTGGAAAATCAGGAAAGTGGTGCTTTGGTTTGTGTTTTTTTTTCCTTAATGGGTTGGAAGTGCAGATCGGCATCCTGAGCTGGCAGAGGAGTCAACCTCTTGATAGTGATCTCAAGTTATACATGAGGAAAAGCCTTAGAGGTACAGATAAAAAATGCAAATTTAAGTCAGTAAGGATCTATTAGGATGCAAGAGAAGAGTAACGTGGTCATATAAAAATAATGATTTTTGCTGCAGTGTCCTGGCAGGTTGGGGCAGGGTAAGATTGCCTTTTCCCCTGGTTAGAGGGAAGCTGCTCCACCGGCTGAGATAAGTGCCTGAGAAGGGAGTTTTACCTTTCTTTTTTTTCCTGTCTCTGTTGGATTTAGCCCCCTCAGATTTTATTTAGACAGTGACATTTTAAATACTGCATCACTCTGGTTCCTCTGTTGCTGTCACATCATGTACACATTTCTTACCTTCGCCCACTTCTTGGTTATTTCATGTGCCTGACAGTCTGCAGCGCAGAGCTGTTACGGTTTTCATATCACCTCCTTATTCTGCATCTATATTGTGCAATCCCTGGAGTTTTTGGAGGGCTGCTGTGATACTTACATTTAAGCAGTTTTTCTTAGTTTTTTCAGCTGGTGTTAACGCGCTGGTCTGTGCATTCCCTTCTCTCTTTTTGTTGCACAATGTTTTGTGACAATTTAGGATATTTTAAAACCAAAGTTCCTACTTTTTTTTTGCAAAGTCATCAAAGCTTCACATTTTTGTTTCGGATTGTTTCCCACAGAGCACCGAGTTGATTTTTCTCGTGTCTCTGGTCTGCCAGCACAACTGTTGTGCAAGTGAAATTTCACTGCATTGCTGAGTTCTTTTTTTGCTATTCAGCTTTTGGATTAGTCCTTTTGGTGAGAGCACTTGATTGCAAGGTATTGTGGTTTGCAAGATACTTGGTATATCTTACAACTAAGTTGGCTCTATTTCAAATTAAGATTTTAGACGGTCACCTTTAGGTAGTTATATGTGAAAACTGTCCCCAAGCGTGGAAAGTGGCTTTCTGTGCTGAAGAAGGTAATTCTTTGTTAGGCTGTCTTAATGGTTTTAACAGTTTTATTTAATTTAGCATGGGTTTAGATTTCTGACCGTGCTCAGTGATGTGAGCAATTTATTATTATTCCCCACCCCCTCCCCCAGTATGCTTAGAAGCCTAGTCAAGATGTTATACCCAGCTTTAATTTTCTCCATTTCCAATGATTCTCGGTTAACTCTCTTTTCAGGAAATTAGTGGCTTCCTGCAGACTATTTGTAGTTGCTGTTGGCTGAGAGAAGCGAGGTGATGTCTATGCAATGAAATACGATGAAGCTTTTGGGAAGATGAGTTTGGAGGTACTGGGGTGTTTGGGGTTTTTTTGTTTGCTTAAGGCATTGCCGAGGTGAAAACCCACAGCAGCGGCACTCGCATTAATCTTATTTACTGGTGTTTGAAGAATAGCTGATGCTATTGTCTGTGCCTTCATACGTGAAATCTAATCTCTGTTTGAATTAGCCTTTGTAATAAGGCTACCGCCTGATAAGTGAGTAGACAAATATTAGGACATTGCCACCAAGGGCTTTATCCTTCACCAAGATAAAGCGGTTGAGCTTGAATGTAGGTTATTTATGCACAGAAAACAAACTTATCATTGTTCCTGAATTACCCCTATCACAGAGAGTGGCCACTCCTGCCCCTGAACAAAGCTGCATTTAGCTAGCTGGTTTCTTCCCTGTCATAGAAATAAAATATTCTCCCATTTTTCCATGTGGACGGTATTTCTGTTGCTGCCTACGGCGTGCACGCAGAAAATGCATAAAGAATCTGGTGTCCGTGGGCAGCTCCCGCGTCAGCCCAGGGCTTCCAGCGCTGCGGCTGAAATATGTGCAGCCTGTTCCCTCGGCGCCTACACGGTCCGGCGACCTGGCGAGGAGGAGGAGGATGATGACAGGGGCCAGAACCAGATTGTTGCTGTTGCAAGTAAAACCACTCATCTGTCCCGCTCCGGAGCGGAGGCATCCCAGAGGTCAAGCACCTTCTACTGTGGAACGAGGGAGTCGAGCCGCACTGAGCCTCAAAGCTTGAGCAAGATATTGTACCAGTGTCAGAAGGTGGCTGGTGGTGTAGGGCTGGTGGCTGTTATTTATTTACTTATGCCTACACTTTCCAAGCCTGAAAAGAAGGGAAGATAAAAATCATGTTAAATGAGGTACTAACTTCATGTTAAATGAGTTTTTATGACTTTCCAGGGCGCTTGCGGTTGTGACGTGGATTTTTTTGGCTTTTTTGGGGGGAAAGTGGGGAGACAAAATTGTTTCCAGAGATGATCCTGCAGCCAATGAGGAAGGTAGCAGTAGGGTAGAGATGGCAGGCATCGTAGACAGAGGAGGTTTGTTGTTTTTTTTTTTTTTTCCTGTCCTTATGTAAAATTCTTGTCGCAGCTTTATGTTGCAGGGAAATCCTTGCAAAATAACAGCAGGACACTCCTTGGAGAGCACTTCCTTATTAACTCTTGTAAAGCATAGCAAGCCAGCCATTGAAATGTCCACGTTCAATGTGAATCTGAAAAAACTTTGAAGTTCTCCATCATGTTGTGGGAGATCAAGTAAACCATTCACTTCATCATATTTCTATGTAAACTCATTAGCTAACCTTCTCCGCTTTATATTTCTCCTGATTCATATTTTAAATACCCTAATGCCACCATTTGGTGAGTTTGATACTCATTTGATTTAATCGTTCTTTGCGTTGGCATATACTGGTGCTTTGGTTTGCTGTGGTTATGGTGCAGAGCAGAGAGACCTGCAAAACCTCGGGGAGACAAGGCAGGGTACCAAAACAACGGGAGTGTAATGTAGCAGACTCTGCAGTTTGACAAAATCAGTAACCGGATCAGCATGTTGGAGTTAAGTTGCACTATGTACAAAGTTGTCATCAATTTAGGTAATTTCAGTGGAGGTAATTCAAAATCCAATTTGAATGGATCATAAAGTATCCATGTATTAATTTTGAAAGCTTCTATGTGCCTGGGTCTTGCTTGATTTTCCTCTCATTTGTGCTCCTGCGGATGTTTGCCAGCAGAACTCATGGAGTTAAAATTTCCTAACATCTTCTGGTTGGTCTTGGTCTAGTAATCTTCTGACTGTGTCATTCACCTTAAAACTGAAGTGATGACTAAGAGTCCTTAGGCATGGAGAAGACAGAGAAGCTGATGCATCTTCTTTTGGAAGTTTCCCCCAATCTCTGTATCGGTTGCTTTGTAGGCCTCTCAACCTAATAGGATTTCTCGTGGTTGGTGTGATGGACCTCCGCTTGAATCATTTGGAGGGAGTCAACCCCTTTTCTACCTGCCTGATCCAAAGTCAGAGTCACACTGTGGATATGTTCAGCCAGAGTTTTGGCCAGTTGCTTGTACTGTTGGCACATGAAACATGAAAAACGCTTGCCATCCCTAAAATGTTCTCAGTTGACTAGTTGACTGGCTCCATGGTAAGCCCACCTCAAGTTCAGCTTTCCTCATTTGCAATCACAGAAAGCAATGGCCAGATCATCCCAGGGAAGGAGCGTAGCAGAGGATGTTACCTCCTCTGCAGGAACGTGCTGTACCCTTGATTTAGTTGGCTTGATCCAGTGCTTCTTATCTGCTTCAGTGTAAAACCAGCTGGTTTAACTTCCACTAGTGAAGATGGACACTCTTTCACCCAAAAAACCCAAAACCTGGCAAACTAGTAAGGGCCAACCTGAAATGAGATGTCATCCATTGCATACTTGCATGCAGGGCTGTGGCAAGGACCTGCTGGGATCCAGATTATTTGTTTATAAAAAAAAAATTAGAAGCATGTTTTCCATGGTTGCTCGTGGAAGAAGCCTTTTTGATTTATGTTCTTGCATCTTTTGCATCTGAGATGAAAACCAGCATGGCGATATAAGCCAAACAGATGCACTTCAGAAAATGAAACTTCAATCTTGGGTTTACTTAGCTCATTTCCTAGTGTCATTACATTATCCAGATGATGAATGTGCTTTAGTTGTGTGATCCTATACTGAATATATTTTTAAACATTTTTTTCACGCTCCTCTCTGTTTATCTCATCACATAGCCAAGTTAATAGATTTGAGGCAGTTTAATTTCCATACCATATGTTCTCTAAGGCGTTTTGGGGGGATAATTATGCTTACATATTTTACTTTACTGTATGATGCCAATGTGTATCCATTTTTCAGGTAACGGAGGTAGGCAGATGTGTTCTTGGAGGAGCTCTGAGGTGACTTGTGTTTTCTGAAGGTGCTATCTTGTGTCGTCTTTTAGAGGAGCCAGGAAGGATGACACCTTGGATATGAGGACAAGGAGATCATGCAATCACTCTGGAAGTGTTTATGAGACTTATTTAACCCCACAGTCCACTAGTGGGATATTTCCTTGAAGTGCAACTTCTAAACCATTATTTCTATAACATTAATTATTGGGGAAAGTAGGAGTTCATGCTGTAGCTCTAAGTATTGCAGTGAATTTAAAGCATTGAGGCAAAGCAGGATCTTTCCTGCTATAGTCACCATAGCTAACTGTAAATGTAAATTATGAAACTGAATTATGTACTCAGAGAAAGCCCAATCCCTTTTGGGAAGGATATGACTTGTTTGCTATCTAAAAAATCATGATGGGTGCCTGAAGAATAAACTCTGCTGCAATTATAAGCTGCTGCTAAGGCTTCACTAATTTACCTAAATCTCTGGAGCAACGTATTGAAGTTGACAAATCTGACAGCATCTGGATGGTACTAAATATGTCGAAACTTTCTTTTTTTTAAACAAATATACTAGTTTGTTTTAAGTGGTTGTGTTAGAGATGAACAGGTTGTCCTTAGACTAAAGATGTGACTGAAGTTTGGAGGAGAAAATATTCAGTTGGATTATTTGGTAATTTAGGCTGGGAGATTTCCTTTTCCTTGCCCACACTTCCTTAGGGTTTGGGGTTTTTTTAATTAAAATTTAATTTCTCTATAATGAATGGAACCTGATAGAATTCAAACCAGAATGCCAGTATGAGTTTTTTTATTGTTTAGAGAAGTTGGTATTTGCTCAGTTAAACTTTTACTTTGACGAAACAGTGCAGAGAGAATGCTTATTTTCCCATAGCGGACTTATTTTTACTGCTTTTGTAGAAATTAATGTCCTTTAATATAAATGCTGAACTTATGGTCTTAGTAGAGAAGAAATCTTGAAATGTTATGAAAATATGGCTGTTAATAATTGGTGTTAGAACATAAATTGAGCAATTAAAGAGGGATTGGTATATAATCACTGGGAGTGACTTTATTCCATCAAATCCATTGGTGTATTTTCAGTTCTTGAAGCTGAAACCTCTACCCAGTTGATATCAGGGCTGTGTCTGTGATACAGGGATAAAGGTGATAAGGGAGTCTTCCAAAGAGGAATGTGAATGGGTTAGACGATAAGATTAGGGAATCTCTTGAGTGGTAGCTGTTTGGAAGATGGAGATGCAGGAGGTACTTTCCTCAGGAAAACCAGAGAGCCTGGATGACTTCTGATGGGGAGGGAATCCCAAACCAGCAGGTTATGGAGTATGAGGATGAATAAATGTGGTCTTGTGTTAAGGAAGATTGTTTAAGTCAAATTGCTGATGAGTTTCACTGCAGACTTGATTGGAAAGGCTCAAGGAAAGTGGAAAATCCATGAGGCTCAAGCGCAAAGTTGATGAGGACAACCAAGAATACAACAAAACGTATTCCATGTGCCTGTCAGACCCCAAATACTAACGGCTTAAAAAACATCCATGCCCTTAAATTTCAGGAAAACTTTGGATTACTTTCTGCCCGCAGCCAAGGTATAGATAAAGATGATAATCCTAAACTGGTTAAAATGCATTTTTCTGTAGAAATTGACTTTTGGGCTGAGGACGGAAAGAGAGGATAGGAGAGGAAATAAGCTTGCTTTCCTGAAAAGCCAGCCAAATCTCAAGATTCTGATCCAAGTTGCGGCCTGTGATTCCTGTGCATGCAATATACATGGACTTCGTATATCAGGGACAGCATTTTATGGGGGACACACATGAGGATGGGACTGTTATGAACAGAAAGAAGAACTTTTCATATAATCTTATCTCTCTCTCTCTCTCAAAAAAAAAATAAATACAGCGTGTAAATGTCAGTGACAGTAAAGAAATAAGGAGATCTATTTCAGTCCTCTCTGAACAATGCACATTGATTAGCAATAGCTTGGCATTCATCCAATCAACTAAAAAGAGTCCTAAAAACCTCTCTGTGTGAGAACAATGTGTCTTGTAATTTCCTTTTTAGTTCATTTTTAATTTTTCCTTCATGCATTTTTATATTTGCAAGAGTAACACACCCACACCTTCTTCCAACCGTGTTTGTGCTGGCAGCTAATCTTGGGAGCTCTTAGTGCATCGGAGAAGCCCCGCGTCTTCACGTGCCTGATGAGAGCTGAGAGGTGGTATCTGCGCGGGGACAGACCCGTTGTCGCTGCAGGGCGATGGTAGAGAGGGTGGCTTGTTGTGTGTCATTGCCCCAGGCAGCCGCCTGTTGTTGCCAGTGCCACTGTCCTAACGTTTCTAATTCTGCTGGTGAAATGGAGTGCAAATAATTGCAAAACCCAATAGGTTAATTCTTCTGATTTTTTAAATTATTTTATTTTATTGNTTGCTTTGCCTCCAGCGAGAAAATTGAACTAATTTTGTTGACTTGTCTTTTTAAATACTCATTATTCAATTTACTTGACCTCTTTTTCTGACCCGGAGAGTTGTGCTGGCCTTTTGCCAGCTGAATAATTTGTAGTGATCAGAATGCGTTTGGTTAAAATCATTTATGGTCCACCTCACCTAACTTCTGCTTTAAAGAAAAAGTTTCTCTTGAAACTTCTAGGTATGTTGATTTAGTTGGGTGGATGAGCATTTTGAAATAAATCCTTTGAGTATGAAAAAGATAGAAAAAATGCTGAAATATTTGAATGTTGCTGAATATGAATAAAAAAATTTAATAACTTGAGAAAAGTAAATGGTGTAACTTTTTTAGGTAGGATCTTGGAAGGTGTTTTTATATTGAGGTCTTGTGACTTTAGGGAGAGGTTTGTGATCTTACATCATGTTTTAAAGTGTCTAGAAGTTTGGTTTCTCTTTTATGACTGATGTTTGATCCTTGTCAATCAGGTTCTAGTATCAGGGAAAATGCTGTATGTTTTCTAGGTGATGATGTTCTTGTGGAAAACCATTTAGATCTGGATATTGTGGAGTGCCTGTAGTTCCTATCTCAGTTGTCCTTCGTGTAAGTAAAAGGTAAAAATGAAACCAGCTGTGTTATCTGAGCCTGTTCGACTACAATCAGCATTGCATTTCACTTTCTTCAGATAACACGTGGCTGACCTTGGCTGCGTCCTGTCCCCTTCCAAGGGCAGGGATGCCAGGCTGGTGGTGTGTTCTGTCTTAAATACAGGTCCTGCTCTGTGCCCGTTCCAGGGTGCAAGGCTGGGGAGGTACACTGGGATGGAGAGATGCCCAGTGGTCCTCACTTGCTTTTGGGTGGACTCATGCTCGTGTTTCTCATCACTGATGTTCAGTATACCTGATATAACAGTAAGAGTGATCCACTTGTGGAAATAATTTGTTTATAGGTGTTGGATCAAATGAAGGGTCCCCTACAGAAACAGGTGAATGTTATGAGGACCTTGCTTGCTGCAACAAGCCCTTCTCCTAGGACATTTGGAGATAGAAAACAAGACCTAGATATCATTTCAAGCTTATGGAAGCTACTGGGTTGCTCTCTAATTTAAAAGTCATAATTTAAAAAAAGCTTCAAGACACTTAAGGATTATGTTTATAATAAATTCTTCACTGCAGATTTGTTAAATGCAGCATTGTCTTGTTCTGTTACTGATGGTATCTTTCTACTAGCAAAGAAAATATCTAAAATATACTGCTAATATTCTTTACAAAGGACGAGGCTTAAACCCCATATGTAATGCAGGTTTTGGAGGGATGTCTGTATTTCATCTTCTGTGTCAGGTGGAATTGATGGGTTTCTGTACTGAGATCACTGTATGTTTTGTGGGGAAGAGGCGCCTCTGCTTCCCCTTGAACATGGAAAAGAAAAATTGGAAGAGGCAGGTGTGCACGTGGTGGAAAGTAAAAGGTGAGAGGGCCTGATGACTTTCTCTGGGAATAACCCCGCAACTGCACACAATAGTCCTTGGATAATTAGAAGAATCACCTCAGAAATGTTCAAACCCAAAATATCCTAAGGGAGGCTTTAGAATTATAACAAGTTTTAAAGAGAATGAATATATGAGGTGGAAGAGAGATTTTTCTCGTATTGCATTTGGCACCCCATTTCAGGATAAGTGTGATTATCCGCTGACTGCAATTAGGGCAGATGCCGTCACCGGAGCCGCTTTGTGAGCTGCCCTGCAGTAAATGCACAAACAGATGTCAAAGACGCAGTTTTGCAGACCCGTCTTAGAAGAGCTTCTCTTTCTCCCCGTGATGTTTCTGCTTGGGATGTGGAATTATCTTTGAGATGTTTAATACTTTGCTGCTGCAGCCTCTGTCATCTAATTTCTTAAACCATCTGAGGATGCTTGATCTCTATGGGTGCACTGCCTGAGCTGTGTGCTCAAGGGCTATTTGTTTTCCATTTGTTTTAATCTTTCCTTTTTGAGGAGGGGCTGGGTCAGAATTTCTTTTGTCGCGGTGCTCTATCCTAATGAAAAATCATGCCTGCCAGTGGAAAAAAGTGGGAAGCTCGCTCCCCCCCCCCCCCCCCCCCCTTATTCGGGATGGAAANAAAGACAAGGGAGGACACATAGAAATGCAAGACACACTGAACAGACGAGAAAAAGCAAATGCATTATGCTAGTTTGAATTGAATTTTCTCAGTTTTAATTTGTGCCCACTGAAGCATTGAATTCATTCCACTGCCAGTCTTCTGAATATTTCTATTTTTGCTGCTTGATCTCCAAAGAAACCTTCAACCTCCAGACAAGATGGGTTTTTTTTCAGAGAATTTAATGAGATTCAGGCTGTTACCTCAATTGGATTAATTCTTACCTTATTGGACTAATACAGTGAATTTTTTTTTAAAAAAAAATATTTTCCAGAATGTGCTTTTGAATTTTATTTGCTCAACACCTGTATTCCTCTTCTACCTTATTTTGTGTGGAGCTCTAGCTTGGCTGGCTAAGGTGGAAGCTGTTATCCATGTGCAAGAATGAAATTGTGATCCGAGCTGCTATGTTGTTCTAGCCTTTGCCCAAAGCTGGGAAGATTCAAATGGAATGCAAAGTCCACATATGTCTTTGTCTCCTGGTGCCATCTTAATCCTTGTCCGTAGGTGCTGCTTGTGCTGCTTCGTGTTGGGTGGCCCCATGGAGTTACCTGCTCGGCAGGTTTGGAAATCAGGATGCTTTCTTCCTAACCCTTATCAGTGATGTACAATTAGCAAAAGGTGTATCAACCCCCATAAACCAGCTTTAAATAACCCGGAGGATATCAGAGGCACCCTAAAATATGTATTTATTACAGCAGTGTGCTGTGTCACAGCATCTGCTGTGGATCCTCGATCATTTACTGCTTGTTTCATTTTAAAAAGGTGAATTATGGCATCCCTAATAGATGCATCAATTCCCTGTTACCGGTCACCGAACGTCGCTGAATTTCTGCAGACTTCGGTCAGCATATCTGCTCCACCAAGAAAAGCAATAACTTGATAACCTTTGTGAGAAGCTGACTTTTGCTCGACCAGGGCTTATAGTTCCTGTAGACCCATCAAAAGATCTAGTCTCTGCTTGGTCAATGTTTGTCTTTTATACATGTTGTGTTTGGATGCCAGCACTGATCTCTCGCTGGCCATCCCTAGCACTGCCTGGGAAAACAAATACCCTACACGTGTAGAGATTTTTCCTTTTGCTGCTGTGTGGTTTTTTTTTTTTTTAAATTGGTCTTTTCTATGATATTCCAATACTTGTTTTAACTGAGCAAATAAAAAGTAGGTCTTGGTAACAGTACCTCCCATCTTGCAGAGGATAGGAGCCTAGTTAGTTTATTAATTGACTCACATCCATTTTTCAAAATGCAGCTTGACTTCCTCCTGTATTTTTGCTCCTAGATGAGCAGTGAAGGTGGAAACTTTCTCCGCGTTGCCATACTGCACCTCTGTTTATTAAAAGGATCTCTTAATTCCCCAAAATAACCTCATCTCCATAGTCCATTCAGTTCTTGCCTTCCCTATAAAGATGTTGAGAGTGATCCCAGGATAGCATTTTGTTTTCTTACTCCTTCACATGAAATTCACAGTTTATTTCATGAACAATTAAAGTAGCCATCGATTGCAGTTCTGTGTCCTCATGAGAGCTGCAGCTACAGAGCTCAGAAACAAGATAAAAATTTGGGAAAAAGTAAGATTTGCATGGGAAGCTTTGCCCCGCCTTAGGGCTAAGTCAACAAAAAGACAAGCTACAGTGCGGAGATTCATGCTACAAATACTAACTGTGCTAACGGTGGCAGAATAGATAATATATAATACGTGGTATATCAAACAAGCTGTCCCTTCAGCTTTAGAATATCAATATCAATTAGTGAAATATCAACCTCGAAATACTTCGATGACATGCATTATTAAATATTTGGATAGCTCCCCCCCTTTTTTTTCTTCTCTTTTCAATATTAATGTTTTCAAAGAACTACAAAGCTTGTGTTTTCAGGTAGCTGACAATAACTATTTTTAGTGAAGCTGTCATCTGTAATTCAAGGGATTTTTCAGTACTTCTTGGATTGTAAGAAGGCTTTTGTTTTTGGTTTCGTGTCCTGATACATTCAGAACACTCTTCTTCAAGTTTAAAAGCCACTCTTGTGTTGTGGCACTTACCTGACAGCTTAATTTTGAGATTGAATATATTCTTTTTGTGGTTAGTTTAAGTGCAACATCCTATTTGTGCCCTTGCTTTTAAGTTATCATAATCTATGGGATGAATATTTTTAATAAATATGGCATTAAGAGGAAAAAGACCCTTTTTTTTTTTCTTATAAACTAAGTTGCTGCAAGTCTTGTTTAATATATGACTCATCCTGTTTGGTATTTGTTTTGCTTGGTTGTGTGGTTTTCTTTCTTCTTTGTAAGGTAACTAAGCAGATCTGGCAGTAGTTTTAATATTATTTTCTCTTAGATGGCACACTTCTGAATGCTTTAAGATCTATTCTTTATGCTAGCTAGGTTATCTATAGAGTGTATAGGTTGCTACCAGCTATGCCTAGGCTTGCAGTCTGTGGATAACAGGATCAGGTACCTGGCACCTGCGTGGACTGGCAAGCAGAAGGAGGCTTTCAGGTTGGCACTACAAGCTGTTTTGTAGTTCTGCGCTGAAAAGAAACACTAATGTTGTAGGATTTCTAAGTGCTCAGTTTAAAGAGTGGAAACTGCCTGTATGGTCTGGCCATACAGATCAAATTTCTAAAATATCTAGGTTAAGCAATGCACTAAGCTCTTTCGGCTGCTGAACTTCGAGAGGAGACAGGTAACACATGGCATCATGTCCTACTTAATACGAACTTAAATCTAGTCATGAGCAGCTGCTGCTTTTTTTTTTTTCCTGATGAGGCTGCAGTTATTGCTGCTGAGGACTGACTTTCATTTATTGCAGCAAAGATGATTCTCTTTGGGGAAATGATTTCATCTGCAGATGGAAAACGAGAAGGAGGTGCAAGCAGAAGTGGCAAACTGGAGGACAACACTCACATGCATTTTGCAGTTAGTTAAGGGTCGCCTTCATTTAGGGAGGATGTTAAAAGAACAAGGATGGGCTTGTGTGGAAGCCTCAGCAATTCGTGTTTTGGAAATAAGAGTTATAGCAGAAGAAACCACGGCTGGCAGATGCCAGCAGCTGCAGGGGTAGTTGCTCATGGTACTGTAATGATATGGACTTCCGAAATTATTCCTATTCAGGTGCTTGAGGAAAGCTGAATTGTAGTGTTGCTTAAAGAACATGAGACAGGGTAGAAAAAATTAAGTATTAGCTATTTAAACTCTCATTCATTAAAAGGTATGCTTTACCTAAAATGTTAAAAAATGGTATTTGGCTTCTGACCAGCCTGAGTTGCTTTTTATCATTTGTTTTAATCTTGAGGAGTATATATCCTATCGGAAGAAAGTTGGAAATCTCTTTTTGGCAGAAGAGAAAGCTCAGGGTTTTGTGTTGATGGGTCGCCAGGAGCAGGCAGGAAATAATTTTTGTGAAATATAATAAAATTGCATTGGTACACTGGACAATTTTATTTGAAGCGTATTGTTTGCCAAAAAGATTTTGCTGTGAGAAGGCTTTAAAATTATCCCTTTTTCCCTATCAGTTTCCCTCCATAATCCTCCATAAAATGAGGGAAGAGAAAAGATCAGTAATGACATTATTGTAACTTCTAGCACTATTGCGCTTAAATTTGACTTTGTACCTAAGCTGTATTAACTTCTTCCAGATAACTTCAAAACTCTTAAGACCACAGGAAAAACATTTGAAATTATCAAGATATTATTTGACCTAGTATTAACTGAATGTCACCACATTATTTTTTTTAATGTGAATTGTCCCTATTTTTTTATTTTTTTTTTAGGGAAATACAGCACAGGTATTGTCACTTCCAAAGTGGTTTAATGTCTATTTTGGGGTGTGCGTGGGCTGTGCGGTAAGCAAGGCCAAGAGGCATTGGTTTGTCTTGGGCTGTGCTGGCAGAGGGTTGAGTTTCCTGAGGAAGGAGACCCCCGCACTGAGGATCTGGTGAACGATGTGGTTTTCTAACCCAACAAGATCCTTTCAAAAGGATCGATATATTGATATATATCAGTATATTGACATATATATCAGTTATCATTGATATATATCAGTATATAGTGATATATCAGTACTCAAAATACTCTTACATTATGGTGAAATTGTAATGTGAGAAATTATTTCTTGATGATAGCATATAAAAATGTCATTTTTAAATAAGCTGCCGTTTATTTCCCTTATCTTCGGAAACTTTCTAATGCAGCAATATGGTGGGATTTAGGTGCTAGTGCAGTGTATTTGTGTAATCCTTATTGCTTCTGGAAAGACAGGTATCTTCTTCGTCAGCTATTATTTCAAGAGTGATGCTTGTTGAAGCTGTAAGTGGTACTGGAGTGCTAGGCTGCATCCTTCAACGTGCATCCTTTTTGGCACGGCAGTAGTCAGGTTTCTCCTGCAGGGCTGGATTAGAGGGGAAGGATGCCTTTATTTCCCTGGGTTTTGTTCTCTGAAGCTCTTGAGCTCCTCTAGGATAGAAGTGCCTTATCCTTAACGTCGGTGTAATTCCTAGTCTCTGAAAAAGGTATTGTCTGCATCTATTTTGTGGCTGGTGAGCTGATTCTCAGTGTGAACTCCTGTAGTCCTTGGCAGTGTCTCTCTGCTCTAACACTTCATATCCTTCATTTTTAATAGGTTCAAAACCACTTTTATTGTAAGCATTGATTATATTTTTTTTTTTCAGGCTCTATATGTGAAAGTTTTGGCTGCAAACAAAAATATTGATAGCTAGGCATGTGCTTCATGAGATAACAGGAGGATCTTGTGTCCATTTGCAGTTTATACAGCCGTCTCCCTGCTAGCTGGCTCTTCTCCTCACTGATATTAATGTGGTATTTGGCAGTGATCTATGCTTTCGGGATATCAACTCCAGATTTGTTTCCAGTTGGGTTTCCAGAGGCTGAACCGCTCTGTGTACACCTGTAAGAAGCAAATCCAACCAGCAAAGCTGGAAAATCAGATATTTTGGCCGTTCATGTGAACGGAATTATATTGGTGAGGAATGCTCTGTCAGACAATGATGCTCAAGCCCGGAGTTAATCTGGTAAAACTTGAAGGTGCTCTAAAGGTAATCTTGCTACTTCTATAAATGACAAATTCATCTTGGTATTTCGAACAGGGTTGTCACGCCTCTTGTCAGTGACTGCTTAATTATTCATTAGAAGAAGCAAAACAACCTGTAACAATGACTTTTTTTTTTTTTTCCCTGAAAGTGTCCAAAAACTTGGGATACACAAAGCATTTCCTTAGTTTCTTGCTTTTTGTTAGTCCTTGCCATTCAGTATACAGTCCTGGTTAGTTACGTAGGGAATATGAGAACAGTAAGTTTAAGTTAAATGAGTGCCACCCTTGCAGCCTGAGAGAGGATTCAATAATTTCCTTTGACTTTTTAAATTTTACTTCTTATATTATTATTTTTTTGGTTCCTGGCAAAAAAAAAAAAAAAGGCCAAGAGAGCAGCTGGAGGGCATGGTGCCCAACACGGGCTTCGTTACTGGTTCTCATTTGTCAGAACGAAGCTTTTAATGATGCTGCATTTCTGCTAAGTGCCCAGCATTTCTTGCATCCTTGCTTACTTGGATGCAGTTTCATCCAAGAAGTGCCAGGACACAGAGAGAATTAACTTCCAAGTGCCGTCTGTTCAGTGAGTACCACGAAAAAAGCTGATTATTTTAATACTTTAACACCACTGCTGCTTTTTATGGGCGCAAGTTTTGGGAGAACTGTAGTGCTTCCAGAAATCGAGATGATTTCTGGAACCAAGTGACTCAAATCAGGAGATCAAGAAAGAGGAACAGTTCAGGGGAAGATTTGTTTGCACCATTTCTTTGGGTCTCCCAACATCATGCAGAAATGCTGTGATGGAAGCAAAGATGGAAATCACTTCTCCTATTCAGTTTTCTCAATCACAAGACCTCACCAAGCCTTCCTGTAGTCCCTTTTTTTTTTTTTTAATTTTAATTTATTTTGCCCTTGTTCCATGCCTATGGTAGCATCTCCAGCCGCTGAGGCAAGAATCCCACAGACAACAGTTTTGTTCGCTGTGTAACCTGGATTAATTCCTTGGACGCTGATTCATTCCCTGCACAGAAGGGGCTTTGACCTTAAGGGGAAGAGTAATTGATTGTGTTATTCATGACCTAATTCAGTTCCTTGTTCATCAGAACCACTTGCAATGGCTTCTAGGAGTAATTTGTTTTGCAACAGTTTTTCCTGTAATTTTTTTAGAGTGTTTTTTTTTTTTTTTTTTTTTTTCCTTCCCANGTAATTTGTTTTTCAACAGTTTTTCCTGTTATTTTTTTAGGGTTTTTTTTTTTTTTTTTTTTTTTTGCCTTCCCACTTTCATTTTGTCTCAGCTAAAATGTCTGGTAGAAGCTGACAGTTATCCACATGAGATGCATCAGCAAGAGTGTGATGGATGGGTAGCAGCATCCTCACCTGTCTTCCAGCTGCTAGAAGGAGAGGGACCATTGAGTTGTTGGGCCACAAGGGAATATCAAAGCCTCAAGAAACAGGGTAATTCCAGGCTCTGGAAGGGATTATCATCTACTGAGGTGCTTTATGTGTCTGTGGACTTCTTAAATAGCACCTCCTGCTCTCCCTGCATCAATACCTGGGTCCATAAGTCTGCGTTTTAGGTAGCACTACCTCAGCCACTTACACCATGAAGTTCTTTGAGATGGTCCAATGTAGATGATTAAGCAACAATAATGACTTTTCTCTCCCACCAGCAAACAGTGGGAAGAGAAAAACAAGGTGTGTACAGAAGAGAAAGATGATAAAAAGGAGAGGATGACGTATTATATAGATGATCAAATGAACTGACATGTAAAACTGCAATAATAACCAAGATGTTGAGCATCTACATGGGCTTTTCTGCCTGTCTAGGACGTGGTAGTTCTTCCAGCATCAGCTGTCACAGATGTGTCAGTCTGGCATGGGTTTTGATCTTGTGGGAGTGTTATTTTGGGTACCAGCAGCACGAGGCTATTTGCTGCTGCAGGAGAGAAATTCAGAGAGCTCTTGTGCTGATATATTCAGATTAAGCAGTGAAGTATGTTTAAATTGGCCATTTCTTTATCAGATCTTTAAAGTTTATCTATTTCAGGAATTTCTGCCCTACAAGGTATGCCTTTCGACGTACCAGTGGATGGATAAATGCAGGCTGTCTTGAGCAACAAGAGCTGCCTTGAGCCTGTTACAGTTGCCTGAGGATTGGGAATGGGGAGAAAGTTTCACTGTTTTTGTAGTCCCTTGTCTGGGTTATGGGATGTTATGATAAAACCAAGTGAACTTTGCTTCCAGAATTGGCCCTTTGGCAGCCTCAACAGTGACACTGATCTCTGTTTTTTCCAAATCATCCAATATTTGGCAAACTCTATTCATGATTTCAGGCTTTAGCTGTCACAGATTATTTATGACGGGTACTGATGCTTCCAGTGGACAGTTTATTTTGGATTTTTGCCACGTGTTGCTTATGCTGTCCCTGAAAATGAAAATACTGCGATTGGTCTTTCTGAATGGAAAAATAAGAACCGGCATGACTGAAAGCCTCCGTTTCAGTTACCTTTTTGTAGCTAATTGGTTCATCCTCATTTGTTTGATATCCTTTATATATGTAGTTATATATATACATTTAATTTCAGAAAGCACGTTTGCTGCCAGTGTTTCTGTATATTAAACTGTGGTCAACTAGTAAAAGATTGCATATAATGTAAAAATAAACCACTATTTACAAGTTTAGTGTATGCACAAAGCCTAGTTGACCGTCTTAATTTCAGTATGCTTTTTCTGTCAACCTGCTGGTAATCAGATTATTATTGTGATTTTTATAAGGGCCCCTGAGCTCCTTGGAAATATCAATCTGTTTTGTTATGTAGAAGGACACAAGACTCATGTTTGTTTGGAGATCGTGCTTTTTACATTGCAAGTAGAATTATGTTATGATAGTAAAATTGAGCAAAATCAACATGCAGGGTCAATTTGAATAAGAATCTTCATTCAAACTTAGACAATGGAAAAAGATACAGGAAATATTAGACTGAAAGTATATTGGCTTAAAATGTCATAAATTCTTCCTGTCACAGGCATGCATAGTCCATAAATTTTGGCTGGAGTGTTCACAGGAGTTTGCAATTATTTCTGGCCTCTGAGGTCTGATGTATCCTCTGGGTTTCCGTCTCCCGCGGGATCAGCATCCCGTTACTGCTGCCTCCATCCTTGCCAAAGCCAGGACGTGAAGTAGCTGAACGGTAGTTTGGTGGTAAAGTCAGGTCATCGCGTAAGCAGCCACTTACTTGGGTACAGAGACAAGCGTCCCCTTTCAGTAAGATGCTAGCTTTTCTTTTCCATAAGCCTATATAATTGACTTGGGTGTAGCATCCTTTTTTATATGGTCTCATTTAAATTTAAACACATAGCAATGCGAAATGCCTTTAATTAAAATAGTGCATGGAGCAAGTATTCACGGGTTGCAAAATACTTGTTCTGTTTTGTTCTTTTCATGTTCCTATTTAATTTTTTGTGTCCATACTCAAAAAATATTTTTAATTTTAAAAGTCATGTGAAAGCTAATATGACAGCCTGCTTGAACAGTTGTCATTAGGAGAGCCTTTTTCCCTGACATATGCTAATTACCTAGTTATATGTATTTCATTGCAATATTTTCTCCAAAATACTTTGGAAACTGACTGTCCGCAAGACGCGTGTTTGATGTTGAGCAGAGCCAGGCTCATGTGCATCAGCAGTTGGGAGACCACAAGCAATTATCTTCATTAACGTTTTTTTGACCTAACATAATACTCCGAGACATGTTTAGCGTTATTAAAAGTAAATACTGTGGCAAGCCTCCTGTGATTTATAAGGCTCAAATTAACACTGCTTTCTGACCTCGCTAAATTTCTTAGTCATTGGTGGAAGCTTCTGGCGTTTGAGTGGTTTTGGGGAGGACTTGGCTCTTCTGTGTTCCCAGAGTTACTGGGGCTTTTAGCATCTCCGTGGGGTTCATGCTTGGCTCGTAATTCTGCTGGATTCAAGTTGTTTGGATGCAGAAGGCACGGATGTTTGTTATTCTACTGAGTCCATGCAGAACAAGCATCTATAGAGAAGTGAGGAAAGCTCTTGGGTAGGCGGGGTAGAGTGGCCTGATGCTTTATAGAGGATTTATTGAGCTTGTGCGTGTTTGACGGGAGGGAGGAGGTAGGAAAAGAAGGTTGGTTTGCTCAGTGTAACGAACTTAAAGTCCTGTTTGCAGTTCTCATGTGAGTCAGCAGTCTTTGATATGCTCTGATAACTTGAATAAAAATAGCCAACCCTCTTGCCGTAAGCTTTGAAGTAAAATCTCAATGAGGAATTACCTAGCTTAAGTGTGGTGGGGTTTTTTACCCTTCTTGAAGAAAAGCTGATGCTGGAGTCGTAGAGCTAGGCAAAGAAAGCCCAACCCGGCACTTAAGTGACATCATCCCTGTTGCATCTGTGCCTATACTAAAGCTATAGGAAAGAAGCTGGAGCGTTTCCCGGTATATAATATATGTCCTGCTACCAAGCAATGTGCCGTGAATCCCTGCCAGATGTATTTCACTGTGACATATTAACTTCTTTGCTTTGAATAGCACGTGGCTGGGGATAATATACTTAATGAAATATTGGAACAAGAAACAATACAATGTAAAATAATGCTTTTCATGTGAGGACCACAGAAATCCTTGTAGTAAATGAAACAAATTTCCAAATCCCAGTCTTGCGTGCATGTAGATGATGAGGGTGGCTGTGCTTGAACTGAAGGTCTTGGGTCCATGTACGTAAGGAGGAGCGTGAGGACAGGGTGACTGTGTGAAAAGATGCCTCTGAATATTCTTCCTGACATCAAATATCTGAAGCTCATGAGCTCTATAAACCTGACATGGCTTTTGACCTCATTTTTTGACTGTTCTTGATTATCCATTGAAGCCATCAGGAAGCTCTCATAGTCGTGAGGCCTTGCTCCTGTGGGGCAATGCTCAAGGAAAAGCTCAACATTATACATAAAGTTAGGATGTGCATCACATAAGCTTTTATCTATGTTAAATGTCACCTGCCACTTTATTGCCCAGATCCTGATTTTATTGCTCTGAGGATCCTCTGCATTTCTTCATAGTTACCTTTTGTCTGTGTATTGGAATAACTCTTAATATCTTCAAGGGGAGTTTTGAGTTAGTTACAGTCAAATTGGTGGAGAACTGAGGATCATTAACTCTGGAATTGCTTTCATTTCTGGCTGGTGGTGGGATGTCATCTTCTTGTAGTGATTAAGTTTGAGAAATTAGCTGTGCATTTGATGTTTCAGCACCGGAGACTTGTGTTCTGTGGTTTTTAAGCAGTACGAGAGAAATAAAGTGAGATTGTACAAGTGAGTTGGCTGTAATACTTCATATCTGATGTCAGATATGGACATCTCTGAAAAAGGTTGACTTAGTGGGTGGAAAAATGCTGCTGTTTGAATCCCGGTGGGTTGAAAATCTCCTAGACAAGAAGAGAAAGGAATATCTACTGTTCACTGTCACTGGACCATGGGATAATGTATCTAGGGCAAGGACCAGGTCCTCTGAGGAAGGTGATCGTCATTTTCTCTTAGCAGCTAAAATTTGAGGGTGTTGTATACACCACACCCATGAGAAGCTGATGATTCTTCTCACAGCCTGGATTTCAGAGCAACTGTAGGAGTAGGTGAATTCAGTCGATACAAGGTCCTCATCCTAGGAGTGTTGGAGCAAAGCATCAGGTGTATCAGCAGTGAGTGCTCTTGGATGGGCACCACTGCAGGAGTTGCGCGTCCCTTTATCGTGTGAGAGAACTTGGAGCTTGTGACCACTGAGTAATTCAATTTTTTTTTAAACTTGTGACTAGGCAAATCATTGTGTTTCAAGAGTCGTTTTGAAAGTTCTCAGAAAGGCCTTTGAGTTGACAAGAGGAAATGGCGTCAAGTTGCTCCAGGGGAGGTTTATATTGAATATTAGGAAAAATGTCTTCACCGAATGAGTTGTCAAGTACCTGGAACAGGCTGCTCAGGGAAGTGGGGGAGTCACCATCCCTGCGAGTATTTAAAAGACGTATAGATGTGGTGCTGAGGGACATGAGTTAGTGGTGGACTTGGCAGTTAGGTTAATGGTTGGATTTGATGATCTTAAAGATCTTTTCCAGCCAAAACAGTTCTAGGATTCTATGACAAAGAAAGCATTTTCCTTTTGGTTGGAGTATGCCTTTAAGGTGATATTTTGAAATTGTGTGTTCTTTTGGTGGTTTTTTTTTGGTTTTTTTTTTTAAGTTAGCACTTTATGCAACTGTTCCAAATCTCAAAAGGTTTAGTTCTCTAACATCTAGAAAATGTGTAATTTATGTGTATGGGTAAGTCAGTGTTGGGAAAGTCAAGGGGTGTTTTTCAAAGTCACAGTGAGCTGAATGATGCTTTCCCTAAATTGGCATGAAGTATGCAAACATGGAAATAGAGGCACTAACTCTTAAATAAGTTACTTGGTAATACTAAGAAATAAGGCTGTAGCAACTTCTGACATGAGGAGGATGCCACACCATCGATTCGGTAGGCTGTCTGGTATGTTGCTCACACAATATTGATTTCATTCTCTGTAAAGTACACTGAAAATCAGAGGGTCTTTTTGAATCTTTGCTTCAGAGTCAGCGAAAAGTTAGACAAAGCTTGAGGTGCTGTGGGTAGTTACATCTGAGTATAGGGAAGCCTGTGGTGTGGGTAGTGTTTGTGTGTTAAATACCTTTATTACAGCTTTGGTGTATGAAAACCCTGATCCTTTTTCAGATGTCATTTGGGAATCATCATTTGCTTTCTTTATGGCAGTTGGTATCGTCACTTGAGTTGCTCCATTGCATCTCATGGTGCTTTTTCAAGGATCCCTGCCAACCAATGGCATCCTGGGGTGCATGAAGAAGAGTGTGGCCAGCAGGTTGAGGGAGGTCATCCTCCCCCTCTGCTCTGCCCTGGTGAGGCCACACCTGGAGTACTGTGTCCAGTTCTGGGCTCCCCAGTTCAAGAAGGACAGGGAACTGCTGGAGAGGGTGCAGCAAAGGGCTATGAAGATGATGAGGGCGCTGGAGCACCTCTCTTATGAAGAAAGGCTGAGGGATTTGGGTATCTTCAGTCTGGAAAAAAGACGACTGAGGGGGGACCTTATCAACACTTATAAATACTTAAAGGGTGGGTGTCAGGAGGATGGGGCCAGGCTCTTGTCACTGTTGCAGGGCAACAGGACAAGAGGTAATGGGCACAAACTTGAGCATTAGAAGTTCCACCTAAACATGAGGAGGAACTTCTTTTCTTTGAGGGTGGCAGAGCACTGGAATGGCTGCCCAGAGAGGTGGTGGACTCTCTTGTCTCTGAAGACATTCCGAACCCGCCTGGACGCGCTCCTGTGCAACCTGCTCTAAGGTCACCCTGGGTTGGACTAGATGATCTCCAGAGGTCCCTTCCAACCCTATGGTTCTATGATTCTATGATAAATCACCTAACCTGTTTTTGTTTTGCCTTTTTTTTAGCATTGCTAACATGATGACCTGAGAAGATATAGGACGGTCCTGACTATGCAGCACAGGTACTGATGGGAAAGGATCCAATATGAGTGTAAATGATGTTGGAGGAAGACGACGCTTTGAGGATAGCGAGTACACGCTGCACATATACCCGGGGAGCATTGCGGAAGGGACTATCTACTGCCCCATCACTGCCAGGAAAACTTCCACGGCTGCTGAGGTGATCGATTCACTCATTAATAAACTTCAGCTCGAGAAAACAAAATGTTATGTCCTTGCCGAAGTGAAGGAGTTTGGTGGGGAGGAATGGATCCTCAACCCTACGGACTGCCCAGTCCAGCGCATGATGCTGTGGCCTCGCATGGCCCTGGAGAACCGCATCAGCGGCGAGGATTATCGCTTCCTCCTGCGGGAGAAGAACCTGGATGGGTCTATTCACTATGGGAGCCTCCAGTCCTGGCTGCGGGTGACGGAGGAGCGGCGCAGGATGGTGGAGCGTGGCTTCCTTCCCCAGCCCCAGCAGAAGGACTACGATGACTTGTGCAGCCTGCCGGACTTGAATGAGAAAACTCTCCTGGAAAATCTCAGAAACCGCTTCAAGCAAGAAAAAATCTACACCTACGTAGGCAGCATCCTCATCGTTATTAATCCCTTCAAGTTTCTACCTATTTATAACCCCAAATATGTCAAGATGTACGATAACCATCAGCTGGGAAAGCTGGAGCCCCATATTTACGCTGTGGCAGACGTGGCTTACCACGCCATGCTTCAGCGGAGGAAGAACCAGTGCATCGTGATTTCAGGAGAGAGCGGCTCAGGAAAGACACAGAGTACCAACTTTCTGATTCATCACCTCACCGCCCTCAGCCAGAAGGGATTTGCCAGCGGAGTAGAACAGATTATTCTTGGAGCTGGACCAGTGCTTGAGGTGAGATGAAAACGATAATAGCGCGGAAACTTTCTAACGGTGAAAAAAAACCACCTCAGCCTAAGTAGTTGGGGTTTTATTATGACACTAATCTGGGGTTATCTGCTGAATGGTGGTAATAAAGTTACAATAATATCAGTAAGAGGAGGTTGTGTTTCTGCCTGTAGAATCCTACCTGTTTTTTTCTTTAAAAAAAAAAAAAAAAGGAAAAGTAAAAGTACAACAAATGTTTTTCTGACAAATTTATTAATGCTCTATTTTCACTCAAGTGTTTCTAAATACTGGTATATCTCGGTGATTTTTTTCAGTTCGAAAATGGAAATGAAAAAGCCTTTCTTGAATTTTCGGTAGCCTGTCTTTATAGTGCATTGAAAAGAAATTTATTGCACATAGTGTATTGACAGTGTTGTATTTATGCAGATTCTGTGCACTCAACTTCATTGTGCTGGGGAAGAGATCAAAGGTAAATTTCATGGTCAATTTTATTTTCTAATCATGAGTACTTGATTTGGCCGGTGTGATTAGTTACTTTATGCCTTACTTTTCCTGTGTATGAAAGGAGATTAGGTGAACTGCACCATTAACTTTGCAGATACGAAAATCTAAAGAGGGATACAAGCATTTATTCATTAATTTGCCTTGAGTTTGTCTTGTAACTCTTTGAAATGGTTTTCCTTAGAATTGCCGGTTTTGCTTGTTTGAGAGTTTTGTTTGTTAAAGCCCATCTGCACGTGGGTGACATGCCCATCAGCTTCAGCCATGGTGTTGTTCTTCTATGAAGATGTGGTACAGAGAGGTGGCTTGATGGCTGAGTTTTCTTCTCTTAAAATAAGAAGTGGCTTTGGCTAAAGGATAGTAAAACTCATAGATTTTGGGGGATGCTTTCTATTTTGAAAGGATTTTTTGGCAGTTGTAGACATCTGTGTCTATATTCCATTAATGAATCTTAGGATGTGGGTCAGCCTGGAAGTGTTCAAGACCAGGTTGGACAGGGCTTTTAGCAACCTGGTCTAGTGGGAGGTGTCCCTGCCCATGGCAGGGGGTTGGCCTAGATGATCTTTAAGGTCCCTTCTAACGCAAACCATTCTATGATTCAACTACCAGCAGAAGACGGAGTCAGCGTAAGGACTAGTGCTCACGGATGTTTCAGCTGAGGATAAGCGAACAGCTTCATTTTGCAAAGCCAAGAAGTTTTTTTCTGTTTTCACGTCTGGTAGAATGGGCTGAATTAATTTAATCTGGAGTTAGCAAATGATTAAAGTCATTTGGGATGGGCATTGCCCTGTGAAGCAGCAAAGTTGTGTAACAAACTGAAGGTAAAGAAAATTAGAAAGGCTTTTTTTTTTTTTTTTTTGTCGGTCTGCATGAAACTGTGTTATTCCTTTTAAAGCACACAGGTAAGTGGACTCCCAGCTCTTGCACTCACCAGTGTTTCTCCTGTCATTGTGCAAGAGATTATGGAGCTCTTTCTTGCTGGAGTCAATGAGAAAGTATCAGACCAGGCTCCGGTAGTCTGCAATTAATGGTTAGTGACCCAATTAGGTGACCACATTAACTTAAGAAAACAGGTGTGAAAATGACTGTGTTCCATCTCCAATCCTGTTATTTGAAACATTTGCATGCCTGTTTGGTTTTTGGCATGCTTTTTAATGTGTCTTGTTGGACCAAGGTCCACTTTCTAGTTCTCTTAAGTACTGTCAGAGAGAGCATCTCTGTCTAGTGTAGATTTCCAGAGGTGGAGAAGAGAGATCTCCATGAAAGGGAAGGTAGAAGGAAGTTTTGGGAATTTTCTTAAATACTACTTTTTTCAGGAATAGGTAAATAGTCATGTTGTAAAACTGGCTGAGCATCACTCAGTCCACTGATGCAGTCCCTTAAATAAATGAACTATTCCACCTACTTGAAAGATAAAATATTTTTTTTCTTCTTTTAATTTTCCCCCCAAAACCAGACGTACAGTCATTGCTTATAGTCACACAAGCTTGTTTCCCGAGGCAAGAAATAGAGGCTGCCCAAGAGCTGCACGTTTCTTTGCCTTTCTGTCTCTGCTTGCTGTTATTTTATCCTATGGAAGAGGGAGAGGGGGCGCAAGCAATTTCAGGATGGTGCAATTTGAAAATCCCAGGTCATCAGGACCCCTGTTGTTAGCCTTGTGTTTCAGGATCTGAAGTTTAAGCCTACTTGCTTGGCTCTTGGATAGAGGGCAGATAGCGCAAATGGTTTATGGCAACACTGCTTTGATGGCGGCCACTTACTTCTTCCCGGGGACTGTTGCGTGTGTTGGGGTTAGGTACAGGGGAGGGATGCACTAAGCTGCTCTGCTTTCCTTTCACAAGATCTGCAGCTTTTTTTAAGAAAAAAAAAATAAATCTGAATCATCCCTGTTATTTCTTTTGCTTTTGGACCAGAAGTTTGCATTCCTTCACTCTGGCAGCTGGACGGCTGCTGCTGCGCTTCTCTAGCTGCCTCCAGGTCTCTTGGAGAAAGTGAGGGTAATCCAGAATTTCTTCTGCTTGGCCAGCACCAGTCCGAAAGAGTCACAAATCACGCAGGCTTAAAGATAAAATGCACATACTTCTGCTTTCCCTTCCCTTCCTAAAATTTCCTAAAAAAGGGATCTTTGGAGGAGATCTGTTGTAAAGGGCTGTGTTACCGTGCCACCCGTTTGCAGATTTAACCTTTTGATTCCCTGCATTTGTGGTTGAAATGCACTTTTCACTTCTCTGTAGGTTTAGATGCCAAACTTGGGTATTTTTTTTTCCCCTCTTTTTCTTCAGTCTTCTCCCCTCCTCCAGACACCTTCTTGGATCCCCTTGTTTTCCCTTGGCGTATTTAAAATGAAATGTGATAAATTATATTACTTAAATACTGTACTTATGTTCAGCTCAGGCATGTCTTTTAGGAGGCAGCGACACACCTCTTTGTGTTGTGACTTCTGATTTCAGGAATGGAGCACAGCAAATAAGAGTTTACTCATGCCCGTTAATCTCTTTTTCTTTCCCTGCTTGCAAAGCATCTCTGGTAGCACGAGTGTTTGCGCCGAACCACCCATTCCTGGGAATGCCTTTGCAGTCGTGCTCGCATGGCAGGAGCGGAAGTGGAGCAAAATTAAGACACCTTTTTTTTCCTGCAGCTTCGCTGTTTTCCTAATTTACCTTTTTTTTTTAATAGCCTCAGGCTATTGTTTAGGAATTTTTTCTTGCACAAGATTCCTGTGAGCCTTGTCCAAATTCCACCTTTGGGGACAGCTGTCAAAGCAAGCTGTTAGTGCCATCTAAACGTGGTACTATCATCCAGCAGTTGTATGTAGCAGCGCCTGCAGTGAGGGGTGTGTTCTGAGGCCAAATGTCTCCTTTTAGAACATGTTTTACATAAATCCTATGGATTTTCTTTTTCCTTAAATCGGAGTTAATAGGCAAACTTGTTTTGTAGCGATGTTCTTTGGAGTGGTTCCAATATGCCTTGTCTGTCTTGTGCTAAATGATGTTATAAAATATTTACATATTTATATATTACTTATTTGTGATAAATTATATTACTTACATACCATACTTATTTTTCTAATAACAAGGTTCCAATTGATTTGAATTTTATTTTCTGTCTTTTTCCCCACTTTCTTATAAAGCACATTTTTCCCCTAGAGAAGACTGCTTTTTCAGCAGGGTATCCATAGACTTGAGTTTACCAAAGTTTTGCTCTCTGACTATTTAGTTGCAGGACCAAACTTCTCAAATCCAATATTTTGTGTAGCTATCAGAGGCAGAGTTGAACATGCTGCTATTCAATTGTGTTTCTGATATACTTCATGCAATACTTTAGATGAAAACTTAATTTTTCTTGGCTTGATGCTCCATCTAGTACCCAAGGTGTGTAACTTTGCTGCCACATAGGTAGTTTTCTTTTCATTGAGATGTCAACCCTGGTATTACTTAAGAAAGCATCAAGAAAGTGTGCCGGTCAGGCAAGCGCTTTAATCCAACATTTGCACTTTTTTTTGGAGAAGGGAATAGGAGGAGCTTCCTATAGGTAACTTATGCAGACCATGAAATGTTCTTACTTAATTTCTAATTCCAAAAGCTACAATTAAAGGTTTGCTTTAACAAACCCCAAAATGTTATCACAGGACTTCCCATGAAGGGTGGTGAGACACTGGAAGAGGTTGCCCAGAGAAGCTGTGAATGCCCCATCACTGTAAGCGTTCAAGGTCACGTTGGACAGGTTGAACAACCTGGTCTAGTGGAAGATGTCCCCGCCCATGGCGGGGTGGTTGGACTAGATGATCTTTGAAGGTCCTTTCCAACCCAAACCATTCTGTGAGTCAATTAGTGGTCAACCTGGAGAGCTGTGATTTGGCCCCAGGGCTATTTTGCCCCATAGGTAACTAACTTCTTCATCTGAACTTAGGACAGTGCTTTCAGACTCTGTTTTCTCTTTAATTAGATTAGCTAAAAGCATCCAGATGAGCTTTATATTGGAAGCCCAGCTTGTTTTCATAGACTTAAACTTTTAGAGGTGGGATGTTGGTGTGCTGCTCCCCAGCCCTCCCTGGAATCATTACCCTGCACTGGTGCACGATGCCGCATGCGAGCATCCTCCTCCGTTTGGTGCAAAGCGAAACGTAACCCATGCTTCAGCTTGCTGGGGGGGTTTGAATGCAACTTAATTTATCACATCATGACACTTCCCACCCACCCC